>JASANF010002200.1:0-27362 GCA_030248245.1 Trissonchulus sp. WLG1_4 | reverse complement strand
GTAGGTTTCTTTATTGAGAAACAAGATTCATCTACTACATAAACGCTCTCTATCTAGGTCTTGTCTTATCCCACTGCCGACAGTTTAACTACGTACGTACGTACCAATATGCAAATGAGCTCTCTTGCTCCTGCGCAACCACCACTGTACAATCAGTTATTTAACCAAACGTACGTGTGTATCTTCTCCGTTGAGTAATTAGAGAGTGTTTATGTAGTAGATGAATCTTGTTTCTCAATAAAGAAACCTACAATTCATCTACTACGTATAAACGCTCTCTATCTAGGTCTTGATTTTAACCACAACGGAGGAGATATTAGATATACCTAAATACATTGGCCTCAAAGCTTCAATTTATTGCAACAATAAACCCCACTGAGAACGCTGAACGCTTGTTAACATGCATCTAACAAATAACAGGCCACAGTCTATCGTCACTGCTGCATATCGTCTCTGCCTTCTCCTGACTCTGGTTCTGGCTCTAAGATGGCGGCTTGTAGCTTCTTCGCGGCCGACGGGATTCTGTAAAAGTCAGAAAACGTTGTTTCAGATGCCCAGTTGGCCGAAGCGACAATGTCTGAGATTGATACACCTTTATAGAAAGCATGTGAAGTAGCAACACTGCGGTACGTATGAGCGTTGGATTGACCAGGAACCTTTTGGCCATACTCCGAAGCGAGAACTATAGACTGTGACATCCAACGGAATATCGTAGCTATGCTAGCTGGCCTGTGAGGGCGAGTATGTGTAATGAATAATTGACTATGACTTCCTCGTAGACTGCTAGTTCGCTCTATGTACTCTTTTACATTTAGATAAGGATCTATGGCAGGTTCTCGTGGAAACCGATGGACTATGGCTACAGTTTTTAAATTACGCTGTCTAGACCCTTTTTGCAGTGTAGTGTTAGTAAAAACTATGCGATCTCCAGCGTCCTGGAAATGATCAGTATCAATGCTCAAGGTCTGCAAAGTCTGACAGCGCCCAGCTAGTGCTAAGGCAAGAAGGGCGGTTGTCTTCATCGTTAGAAGACGGAGAGGAATGGTAGTCATTGGTGAAAGTTGTCTGAGCCAGTTTAGTAGCGTATCTACTGACCAGACAGGGTAGACTTTTGGTAAAGATGGTCTAGCATGAAAAGCCGCTTTTTTGAAGTCCTTAACCAGTGGGTGACCACTAATTTGAAAGTTTTGCAACGGGGGGAGGTGTAACGATAGTGCCGAAATGTGTACGTTAAGTGTACTCGGCGCCAATCCCTGATTGAAGCCAGTGTGTAGAAAGGTTATGACGTCCGCTATTCTAGGTTCGTAAGCATTTACCTGGTTTTGCGTCGCCCACAGTTTCCACTGGCGCCACACCACGTCATAACGGACTCTTGTGTTTGGGCGCCTGGCCTGCTGCAGGAGTTGGGCCACGTCGCCGTCGATGCCTTGTGTACGCAGTTGGTAAACATAACCATTGTCGCCATCATGGTCCAACTGGCTCGTGCTTGTGCTGGTAGTCCCTCTGGAGAATCCTGATGTAGGTGGCCGGCGCTGAACTCTAAAATGGGGACACAGCTATGTTGTACTACAATAGGGTACCATGGTTGAGATACCCACTTAGGCACTACTAGAATCGCTTTGGTTGCGGATGTTTTAAGTTTCGTTATAACTTGTGGAATTAGAGAGAACGGTGGAAACGCGTATATAAGACTGTATTTGTTCCAGTTGATACTTAATCCGTCAACTGCTATCGCTGATCTCTCAGGTTGCCATGCCACGTAAGTGCTAACTACAGCGTTAACTCTAGTGGCAAACGCGTCTAGCTCAGGTTCGCCAAAGGCGTGGAATATCTGGTATCGAAGTTTTCTAGAAATCGACCACTCAATGGATGCTGATTTGCCCCTGGATAGTCTATCAGCATCGATATTTGTGCTTGTAGGGATTCGGTAAAAGAACGCTTCAATTTCTAGCGATAAAATTTTGTCCCAGACCTGTAGGGCTAACTGACATAGTAGAAGACTTCTGGTACCCCCTCGACGTTTGAGGTATGAATATGCTACCTGGCTATCAGAATAAATTTTCAATGGTTTTCCTCTAACCCATTGTGTTAGTTTACTCTGGCAGAGTGCGTGATAAACTGCCAGTAACTCCTTTGCATTAATATAAAAACCTTGTTCAATCTCATTCCAAGTACTTTGGACAGTAACACTACCTAAAACAGCTCCCCACCCCGCATCAGATGCGTCAGTAAAAAGGGCAAGGGTTGGCTCACTTGGTTGTAAATTCCTCTGAATCGGAGTTAGAAGCCGTGTCTGCCAAGACTGCAGCTCGTTCCACACCGGAGTTGGTAGTTGAATTGTCCGATCGTAGTCTACAGCTGTGCGATATGACTGTGGCAGATGCATGTTGACGAAGCGTTGCAGCGTTCTGTAATAAAGAGGAATATTATAATTAGCAAAATTAGCACTGGAGAACGAGCTTAGCAGGCGACATAGTGCCCGCAAGGTCACCTTGTGGGTTTTTAAAACTTCCCAGAGAATTTTAGATAGTTTTTGCACTCTAGGGGCAGAAAGAGCAACTGACAGGCTAACCGAGGACCAGGTGAGACCCAAATAATCAATTGTTTGTTTTGGATTTAATTCTGATTTTCCAACATTTATTGTGAACCCAAGATAGGTAAGCAAGTTAATCGCCTGCCTAGTATGTTCGGCACAAAGCGCTTGAGATTCAGCAGCTATGAGAATGTCATCTATATAAATTATCACGCGAATGCCCATAGATCGTAGTAACGAAACTGGTGTTTTCATTAACTTAGTAAAAATTCTAGGGCTGCTGCTTAGCCCAAAAGGCAGTGCCAGAAAGCAGTACATAGTCTCCTTGTATCTAAAAGAGAGATATTTTGTGTGTGGTTTGTAGATAGAAACATGGTAATAGGCATCTTTCAAATCCAACGAGGTAAACCAATCATTGATTTTGATAATGGATGCAACGGAGTGTAGCCCCTCCATTTTAAATTTCCTGTATTTTACAAATTCATTGAGTAGTTTTAAATTGATAATTGGCCGTTTATCCCCCGTCTTTTTTGGTATCAGAAATATATTGGATACAAACTGTACCTCATCGATACTTATAGGCCTTATAGCACCTATGCTAGACAGTTTGCTTATTTCCAATTCTATTAGTTTACTCTCTGTGAGGGTAAACTGCAGTTCCCGGCCCATGTTTCTGCCGGGTGTTGCAGGGAATTCAATGGGGTAGCCTTTTATAATTTGTAAAGTTAATTTGTCCGACGTTAGTGCTTTCCAGCGTTGCTGGAAAGCGCGCAACCGCCCTGCGTGCGCCATTTCACCAACTTTAAGAGTGTGTTCTTGAGTGCTTGCCCCAAAGAATTTTCTGCATTCCGGATCAGCATAATTAAGAATACTTGTCAAGTTACGAACCTTGAGCTTATTACTAACCTCAGCAACATCTCGGGGGTCAGCGACGCTGTCCCCTGGCTCTCCCGCTTGCCCTGCGATAAGCAGGGAAGGCTCCGCGGGAGGCATATGTCCGGGAATCTGAGAAACGACCATATCGGGCCCTTTGGCTGTTACCGCGTCCTGCTGTCGATGGCTTTCGACTGCCCTGTAAATATACGAACACGAGGTTTGTGTGACTAAAACAGAAGCCCGACTACTTCGTAACAGGTGGTCAGATTCGTTAGTAGTTTCTAGCCTAACAGATGACATTGCATCGCTCACCATTGCCATATTTGGGTTGGCTTGTCTGCTACCACCGCTCGCACGCTGGGCCCGTTCCGTTTGCCGCCGGGATTGTTCTTTTTCGGCTATTTTGTAAAACTTAGGCCCAAAGAGATGGGACGGCGTGCGCCATTTGAATGCAGTACGGGCCTCGGGCCGAGTGGCTCGGTCAATAGCTCCAAGGGCTGTTGAAGAACGGTGGTATTCGAGCCGCCGAGCTACTCCTCCCAGAATAGCTATCGCCGTGTCCAGATGACTCACTAGTGGGGTTATTGTGCATAAATTGAAGCTTTGAGGCCAATGTATTTAGGTATATCTAATATTCTTCTCCGTCGTGGTTAAAATCAAGACCTAGATAGAGAGCGTTTGTCATACGAGTAGATGAATTGTAGGTTTATTTATTGAGAAACAAGATTCATCTACTACATAAACGCTCTCTAATTACTCAACGGAGAAGATACACACGTACCTTTGGTTAAATAACTGATTGTACAGTGGTGGTTGCGCAGGAGCAAGAGAGCTCATTTGCATATTGGTACGTACGTACGTAGTTAAACTGTCGGCAGTGGGATAAGACAAGACCTAGATAGAGAGCGTTTATGTAGTAGATGAATCTTGTTTCTCAATAAAGAAACCTACAAAACAGGCAGGCTTCACCTTCATTGAGTTTCTGAACTGTTCTGACAGCCCCTTCTACAACGCCCAGGGGAGAGTGAATGCCAATTTATTTGAGACCAATACCAGAAATTTGACCATATCGGGCACACTTAGACTTTTAGACCACTATGCCATTTTTGTGCCTAAAATTGGCAAGTGCAAACGATTCATGTCACGCGAGCCGTTCCGGCAAGTGTACGAGAGACGACTGCCCGCTTTAGACCGAATCGAGGTAGTTACCAGGAAAAACATGGGCGAGTTACTGCACAGAAAACGGGAGCAGTATTTGCAGGCTCCAGCTGCAGGCTCGGTCGCCTTCGTTAGACCCCGAATCGACCCCGGCCCCACGGATGCCATTTGCCCTGTCGGGAGAGGTCGAGGCCGCGGAATTCGACTTTCATCCGCTGTTGCGAACAGCAAAGTCGGCCTTCCAGCAATTAGACCCCAGGCGCCAGCGAATCAGACGACCCAGACGACAACGATTCTACGGGTCTCGAGGGCCGTACAAACTATGCCCAGAGCTCGGCCCGGGGCCGGCCCGGCCCGGTCGGCCCGGTCGGCCTGCGGCCCGCCACCGGCCCCGGCCGATCTCTAGTTAAAAGCGCGTCGCAGTGTTAACTACATGAATATGCAAATTAGCCTAATGAGCGTCTGTACCCCGTCTGCACAAGACCAACCACTTATTGTTTTGTGCGTCGTGACGAACAGTCATTTTTTTGTTTTACTCTTCAGCCATTGCCACGAGCAGATACGTTTATATTTATTTACCCGCATTTTGTTGGCACTGAGTTTTTTTGCTATCATGAGCCGCCGTACAGAGCGAGAGCACTCTCGTTCACGCTCTAGCTCAGCATGCGAATCTTCTCATTCTTCGGGCCAGTCCAGGGACTCCGCGGAATCAGGACAGACAAGCAGGCCTTCTAACCCAGAATCTTCTCAAAATCAGCAAGTCCTCTTCTTCAGACAATGTGGGTTCAGTCTCCTTACCAACCCCGGGGAAGCAAGCCAAGATCGGTAAGGTAAAGCGCGCACGTGCTCTCGATCCCTTTTAGCGTACGCTACTGTTAGTCCTTTCATGCAACAGGAGGAGAAAGGCACACGATCAGCATTGACTCCTTGGCTGTTGCCCGCTGGCACATAGCTACTGTGCACCAAATTGACAGTGCGGACCCCTAGTCTGCTCAGCTGTTTCAACACACCCAGATGTCTCCTAGATGTCAAGTTTTTCAACATCCTAAGTTACCGACGACCACCTGAAAATTCTGGGACTGCGTAGGTCGGAAAATGAGAAAAATTTTGGCAGTTCCTAATTATGCAGGATGCTGTCCCTTGTTGACGTTATTTGGCCAAGCGTCAAAAGTATATTTCGAAGTCAAAAACCACCAAAAACAAGCTGAGCCGGTTCAAATTTTCTTTCCGGCGGAAGACGATGGTGCAGAAAACTGAAGAATTTTAATTTAACCATTGTATTAGAAATAATTCAATTTGTTAGTTGTTTTCAGTATTTCAGGAATAACGTTCCGTCAAAACCGCTACTTAGTACTTAATACATACGGTCATGTACTAAAATTTGGCCACGCATCGTGAAATTAAGCATTTTTTTGCTTACTTGTTATATTATTAATAACTTGTTTACCGTCGGCGAAGTCATAATGCCAAACTTCTTGAGTTACTAGACCATACTTTTTCCTCAAGATTGACAAATTTCCCTTCTAGCTTAAATTCTTGCTCACTCATTTTTGAACTAACAGTTCTACCTGCAGCTGTGGTCGTATATTATTCTGGCAAACACTCAGTTTCCTAATGCTAATCTCGCAAGAAACTAGAGAGTCAATATTTTTCAAAACAGCTAAGCTTTTGTGCACAGCTGTTACTTTTGTTTTTCCATTCGTTTTCCACGTTTTAGTGAAATAGGTTGGGAAATTACATACCTATCTGACAACAACAAAGTATTTCTTTGTATTAAAACGCAGTGTAAATTCTCAGCTTTTGATTATCATTTATTTGTATATTTATTTTATTTATATCATTTAAATAGGCTATTTGTACACTGCCATGAAGAAGAAAATAGTCAAATACAGTGTATTTATTATGGCAAAAAATATTCAGCAGCTTTCTCCACATTATAGAGCGAGATTTTTTATTCTATTGAATAAAACTACTAATTGCATATATTTGTTATTTGTTCAATTAATTAATATATCATACTGAGCATTGAGCAACATTGTTATTATTTCAACATTCGAACAGTGTAAATTCATAACAAAAGTTTCAATGCCTAAAAATGTAATGATTTCTTGTAGATTTTGCAATGGATAGTCATCAGTAGAATTTTGGTGGAATCAGCAGTATCATTTCTGAGTGACGTATTTCAAGCTTATTATTTTAGGATATTGTAACTTTCCAGTTTCCAGTAACTTTTGGCTGCAAGCCATTATCACACAAAAGCCTCATTATGAAATAATAAATATTTTATGTTTAATTTTACACTTCTAGAGAACATCTGTTCTACTTTGGCGGAGGACTTACGGTCAGTGTACATATTTGGCTTCCTGCCTGACTGACTACCAGCTAAATACTTTTTTGAAGTTAGGTTTAAAATAACAAACCTCAGAACGCTACGATTATTCGATCAATAATCGAGCTGTGATACACGCACGGTCGATGTGTAAATGTGTATATTTCACGCCCTTCCATCACGAGCGTTCATATACAGCACTTGACTCAAGCTCTGAACAAATCAAGGCCGGTTCACATGAGGCAACGCGCAGGCAACGCGATTTTCAGGTAATCTGCAAGCAACGCACGTTGCTTGAAGTTGTTTGGAACAGAGTACTAGAGAAAGCTGAGTCTTTTTTTAAAAACCTTCTCCATTCTTAAAAAAAATTTGCCTTAATGTTCCCAAAAGATTTGAGCATAATCGGTAGGCAGGCGCCTGCTGTCTGATTTGGAACTCACTAATAGGGTCGATGCACACTCTTGTCTTGATTTAAAAAACTTTGCTGAAAACAATTAATAAGAATAAAATAATCATTAACTATGTTTAATATGCAAGCGAAACCCCATGTTGTATTTCATTCTTTTCATTCTTCGTTTGTTTGAATGTCTAGGTATTTTCTGCTTCTAGCCAGATAAGAAGTTGTTATTGGAAAGATTTTCTGCAGCTTAATAGGACTGGCATCAAATATTCATTAGATGCTTATCTTCGGCTTTGCCTTGCGTTACCTTATTAGCAGCTTCTTAGCTTTGTAACTAGATATTAAGTCTATATTCAAGATTGTATTGAATGGCCATTTATTGACAATTTATCTTTAATTTTAAATGCAAAGCAGCCACTTCATTTATTTTTCATTTCAAACAACTTACTTTGTTTAAAAAAGTCTTTAAAAAGAATGCCTTTAAAAAGGATTCCTTTATAAAACACACTTCTTTTCCAGTGTGACAACGGGTTTATCCTCGCCTTTATTTTCGTCCTTCTCGTTTTGTCTCTAAGCATTCCAAGGAGCCTTCAACACTAAAGGTGGATTTTTTGCCCAAAGAGAGCAAATGACAAGTGCAGTTGCAAAAAGTTTCATTTCTCAGGTGCTGAATAAAGGTTGTTCTTCCGGTCTCTGTTTTTCAATATGACTATTTTCTTTTTTTAATCAGACTTGACAAGAAAACATTTGATGTCCTGATTTTAGGGGCGGACTCTTTGGCTGGACTTGGTTTTATTGCAGTTATATACAAATTCATGTAAAAAATTTTCTTGACCAAATAGAGTCTACAAAAAGCTGACTAAGCTCTGTCGCCTTTCAAGCCAGACATGAGTAAACAATAATTAGACAAAATGAATCATTCAGTCCGGTGAATTCTAAACTGATAAATTTTAAAACTTTGGTATTTCTAAATTAATTTCATATATCTGATGTTTAAGCGGTAAATACGTTACGTTACGTTGCAATTACATAACTATAGCTAACTTGGTAAACAGGTATTAAGTTGTATTAGCTGTATTAGCAAGTTTCAACTGACACTGAGTGTTTTTGGAAAAGTTAATTCAGCGATTCGGATGTTAGGTATGTTAAAAGTAGTACAATTTTGGCTTTCGGGTAGAACTTAGATTAATTCAAGCATGATTGTCAAAATTAATTTTTTGCCGGTTTGTCTACTTTATGCCGTTTTTTGAAAAGGTTAATAAGACATTTAATGTGTATTTTACGTGAGCATAGTATGTAAAATATGTAGTTGAAAGTAGTTTTGAAGGATTACTTTTTCTTTTCCGTCATAGAATTATTTATGAGAGTAATAAATCTTCACCAAACTGCTAAACCAAGAACTGTTTCATGTGTTTTACATGTTATTAAATTTGCATAAGTCAAGGAAAACTTGCTTGGCTGTGTTAAATTTGACATTAGAAAGACTACGCTTTGGCTTTACTGATACCAAGAGTACATTTTTCTCATTTTTGTAGAAGAAGAGTGAGACACTCCCTAGACTGCCTGCCCAGGCGCTTGTCGATGTGGTTCTCGGCCCACCTGCTTGAGTTTTCTTATTCGGCCAATCAGATGCGAGCGACTGGGCACGTACTCTAATCAGCCTCATAAGGCAATGCAGCCAATATCTACGATGGCTGTTTGTTCGCTGAAGGGAACACTTTCATAGGTGTCTGGCCAATCAGTACAGTAGCTCGCTTTCGATTGGCTGTATAATTATTTAAAGAAACTGACTGAATTGTCCAACCGACTTTGTTACAACTTCGCTTTGGTTATTAATATATCTCCGTATAGCGTCAGCGAGTGTGTTTCACACATCATCTAGGCAAAACACAAAAAACATAACTAATATAGCTGCGTATTTTGTTGATCATAAAAACGTGCTGTAGCAGAAACTGTTGTCATAGTGCTATGTTATAGTTGTCAGGAAATATACATTGCCTATACAATATAGCGCTAGGATATTATCAGTCTGTCTGTGCTTTATGTTACAGTCCTCAGGTTTTGTCGCTAAAGTCATAATTACTAAATTATTAAGTTTGTGGTTTATAGGTTTCCTGGGTGCGCGTTTCATTCATAAACCATTACTCTGATCAAATTGGCCAAAGTTACACGGAAAATGTCTACTGACTGAAAATTGAAATTGTGCAAAAAAACCTTCTGGGCTACCTCGATAAAAAGTTTTGGCTTCAAAAGATGAGTGTCTAGCTTTTAAAAGTGAACACAAAATTGACAGCAACACAAAATTAAATTTGTATAGCTTTTAATTTTGAAAAAGTAGTTCTTTGAAAAAGTAAGCAATTTACCAGCCTTACGTTTTTCCTTCAAGTTTAGAGCCTGCTGACTAATTCTTTTGCCTTGGCATAAAAGAACTATTACATTACATACTTCTTGAGGTTTAACTTTACATGTAGGATCTTCATTAAATGTTGCCATTAGTGTTTGTGACCGGCCGCGAAAGCCACCGGCCGGCCGGCCGGCGGCCGAACCGGCGAAGAACTTCGGCCGGCCGGCCGGCTGGCCGGCTATGACCGGCCGGACGGCCGGGGCGGCCGAATTTTTGAATAAAACCAGTCCAGTGTTATTTTGTCATCAACTAGCCTGCTAGATTGTTATGCCGGCCTAATTTTGTCAGTCGGTTGAATCTGGCTGGCCGGCCGGCTTTTCCCGGCCGGCCGGCGCCGGCTTTTTACGGCCGGTGACCATCAGGCCGGCCGGCCGAAAATTCCGGCCGGTCACAAACACGGCCATAAGATTCTTGTAATGTCACAGTATTGCCATGCATATAAGCTGTTACATTTTGTTTTCAGAACACAATTTACTTGGCTACTCTAATAAAGTGCTTTTTTTCGAAATTACCCACTATGCTATATCACTGCCATTCAGTTTAGCTACCTTAAAAAAATGAACGAACATTTCATCATACCTATTCCCGATGGCTTTCCTGATCTTTTGAAGGACTATGCTAAATGCGTTCTCAAGGAACAACCTCGGGACCTGATTGCCTGGTCTGCTAAGTAAGGGCCATTGTTAAGGAAATCCTGAAAGGTTTTTCAATGTTCAAAACATTAGTAGGTACATATATTTTGAGATATTATACCTACATATCACAAGTCTTGAACCTGAATGTTCAAAATATACATCACAAGTCTTGCTGGTGTTGATAACTTCTCATTTACAGCGTAAGCATGATTTTAGGTTACACTTTCTGTAAACGGTGTTTTTGCTACTGTTTATGCTACTAATTAACAATTTTAATTGCTGCTGTTAATGGAATACAGAAATTATACTCAGTAAATGGCTTTTCTCCTGTTACTGTAATTTTTACTTCTATAGAACATTCAATTTTCGTATTACATTCAATTACAACTGACACACTTAATGTTGATAAGTAATTACAGCATATTATGTAGGTAACTAATATGTCGAGAAAACTGCTGTCAATTTATTCATTATCGTTAAATATATCCTTCGTTGCAGATACTTCAAACATTTGCTCAATAAGCGCAATGGAAACTTTGAAAGTGAGGAAATTATGAGCGAAACAGGAGACGATATCGAAGACATTGCACCTCTGATTGATTTGCGTGGCTTAATGCTTCTTCACAGACAAGTAAACTATAACCCAATTGAACTAGTCACTGAGGGCCTTATCCAAAATTGGATTTAACGGATTAGATTTAAATTAATTTTGCTAATAACGCAGCACAAAATAAAAATAGCCGGCTGAAATTTTGCCCCACATGGCTCACATATATACACTACCTCAGTGCGCGCCAAGTTTCAATAAATTATGTTTAACCGACGCTGCGTTATTGACGAAATAAAGTTAAATCTAATCCGATAAATCCAGTTTTGGATAAGAGTAAGACCCCGAGTTACCGTTAATTAAACCAGAATTAATTGAAAACTGGCACTTGTCAGTAACTTATATTTTAAAATTTGTGTAGCTTAAATTCGGTATTGATGCAAATTACAAAAGTTACAGCTTTTGCGGAAAATCTTTTTATTTTTATTCGAAAAATTTTTTTAGAAAAAATCAAACTTTTTGTTGTGTGGCAGCAGGACTGAAATTGGGTCACTAAATACAAATATTTACGATTACTACAAAATTTTAAGATCAGTTGACTAGAATAATTAACCAAGTTTTTAGCTCAAGATTGGTATTTCTTACGTGGGATGCCAAATGGCCTCTGTGGAAGGAAAGGGTTGATTATATACATAATTGTATTTAAAGGTTGGCGGTGCAGCAACAGTGGCTGTCGACAATCTTACGGAATATTGGCTGGAACATGGTTATAATGAGGACCAACTAGATGGCCTTTTGGCGCTGGGCAAATTCTCTGATCAAGTTGACTGGAACCATTTCAGTGCTATTGCCGCTGCCTCAATGGCCGAGGTTTGACAATATTATTGCAGAAGCTTGAAGAATGATTTTGACGGAAAATCTTCAGCCCTTTAGGGAATGCAAGTTTTTGTTATGGCACTAGACAGTAGACACCCCTCCATTAATCTATAATAGCGTCTTGTGTGTATGAACACCACAGGGTGAGATTCACAAAGCGCGTTCAGCTAAAACTCAGTAGTCAGTAGTAGAGATGGGATCGGTTCCACTTTACCGGTTCCGGTTCCGGTTCCGGTTCCAGGGTACCGGTTCCGGTTCCGGTTCCGGTTCTAGAAAATTGCCGGTTCCCGGTTCCAAATTCGGTTTCGCGTTATTATTGATGATTTACGTAAATTTTTTCCATATTCATATTTTACATGTTTTTGACGCTCTGATGACTTGACAAAATAGCCTGAATTTTTAAGATATAAGTCATACAGAGGACTACCTGATCGATATAATTGCTTTTGTACTGTTTTCTGTCGTCTAATGTGATGTCGCATGTGAGCGCCCACACAAAATTATTTAACCTTTTTTCCAATCTTAAGGTGGCGCTCCGAATAACTGACTTTGGGAAATAAAACATTTCAGACATGTTTTTGGCCTTCGGTCTTGAAGAAAGTTTGTTCAGCAGTGAATTAGGTTTCGATTGATAAACATAACCTCAATTTTGATGTGGCAAAATGATTTCCTAAAAAGTAGTAAATGGTTGGTGTTACTTTTTGAAATGGGTTCCCATAGCAAATAATCCTCCTTAACAAACTTTAGCTTTCAAAATCTTTCAGTCAAGTTTTTTTTGTTGTTTTGTTTTGTTTTTTTAAATTAGACTAGCTTTCATTTGATATAACGTCAAAGTTTGGTCAATTTGAAATTTCAACCAATTTTTCCATGGGATAAAATTTTTTAATCGATATACCAAAAAATTCTATATGACTTTTAGTACCTTTAAAAATAGTTTTATGCAGCGAATTGCTAGCTGCAATTTTTTAAAAAGTCGTATGTGTAGGCAAACCTTTCCAAAAAATTTCCAAAATACATACGTTGAGCAACATTGAAAAATACGCGATTTTTCAAACCAATTTTTTGTTAGCTACTTTTTGGCTTCTGAAACTTTTCTCAACGGATTTAAGCACAGAAAAATTAGCTCTATTTTTTGGAAAATACGTATGTGTAGGCAAACTTCAGGTTTCTGAAATTGGGCTATAGCGTACATTTTTTAAGATTACTGTAAGCTACTGTTGTTTTGATACCATTTTGATACTTTTGATACCGGTATCAATATTAAAACTGGTATCAAAATTATCATATTTAAATTATGGTATCATATTTAAATTATTTGGTATCATATTTATATCATATTTAAATTTTTTCCAAGTATCAAATGTCAAAGGATTTTATTCAAATTCCAAGTATCATATTTATATCATATTTAAATTATTTTGCGGTATCAAAACAACAGCACTGTCAGCTGCGAAAACTGATCCGGATGAAACTTTGCAAACTGTTAGAGCAGATTACATATGGAGGCGCCGAACTTCATGAATTGTAATTATTATGATTTGGCTCAATATGATAGGCTTTTTAAAACGTCCCTTTTGATAGAAATTAAAATAATTAAAAATTTATTGCAAATAACTAAAATTTGACAAAAATGGCACCTCGGCAAGATAATTGTCTTTAATTTAAGCTATAGATTGTTAAATGTGGTTGAGGCACCATTGAGATAACGTCATTTCAAAAATTAGTCAAATTTTTCAAAATTTCAATTTTGATGCAGTCATAAAATCTGCTAAAATGTTCCGAGACTCATCAAACTTTGCGAAAATGCTTCACTGGTGTTCATCTTGATTGCACTTAAGCAAAAAAGCTCGTATCACGAAAAAACAAACAATTATAGCAACTTGACTTATTGGAAGTTACTCAGAGCGCCCCCTTAAGGCCTATTCACACGAGGGCGCATTTTGCTCCATGGCGTACGCCATGGCGCATTGCATGGCGTACCACCATGGCATTGCGCATTGCATGGCGCGTGAGCGGGTGCACGAGCGGGCGCATGAGCCGGCGCATGAGCGGGCGCACACGCACACTTGCCTAGTGCATTGTGTGAAATAGCAGCTGGCAGTGTGAAAATAGAAAGAGCCCGCTCATGCGCCCTCTCATGCGCCCGCTCATGCGCCCTGGTGTGAATAGGCCTTAAATGGGTGAAAATTTGTCGACGTCAATGAGCTGTCAGAATAATGGCCTCGGAAAAATTGCCAAAAACCACTTGTTTGACAAAAATAAGCCTAAGTGGGAAAATTTTGCAAAAGTCAATAAGTTCAAAGCTATAAATTTATCTCACTTTTGTCACTATGTAGCTATTGATTTCCGTAGTGCCATTTTAGACTAAACGCTGTAAGAAACCATTTTCAATGCCAAAAAAAATGCAAAAAATTTTATAAAGCTAAATTAAAGCTTTTTATCTGTAAAAAATATCCGCAAAACTTTTTTGAACTGTAAAAAAATTGAATAAAAATTACCAGTTTTCGAAATTTAGCTTCAACGAAAGCTGAAACTTTAGAGATGACGTAATATTTACAATCAAACAAAATTATGGGTTGCTGGACCTCTACCCGCCGACTCGATCCAAAAATTGACCCAACCCGTTTTCAAATGTCACGGACGTCGGACCCTAAGTTAGTCACCAAAGTTAGCAGAAAAAGCCTGCACATAAAATATAAACTATGGCAGGTTCGGTGGCAAAACTAAAATGCACAGACAGAATTTTAAAAAATAATTGATGATCAAAGAAAAATATGATGGAACCGGTTGGAACCGGCACCATGCCGGTTCCGGTTCCGGTTCCGGTTCCAAAATTGCTGCCGGTTCCGGTTCCGGTTCCATCCGGTTCCAGTGGAACCGATCCCATCTCTAGTCAGTAGTCAGTACAACGCAAACAGGTGATTGCTTAAAATACGCATTGGATTTTTCAGTCTACGACGTTCATTTCATTTAAAAAGAACGTTTTAGACATAGTCTGAACTCTAAAATTAAACAGCGTTTGTATCCCAGCTATGGCATTGACTATTGAGTAGGTAAGTACATACTACTTACATATAGCATCACAGGGTGCGTACTGCTTGAGTTCACATTTTGTAGGCCATGTTAATGTATTGTAAAATTTCGGACGATCACAAACACAACTGCTTCCGACATATTGTGGGGCTGACTGTAGCAGAGTAGCAGTGCAAGTATGTACATATTATCATTACCTATAGTTCAAAATCAGTAATATCAATGGTATCGTTGATGTATTGATCAAATCAAAGCATTTTCGCATTTTGCATGTTCTAGGACATTTGGCAGACCATGGCCTTGATGTGCGTGGTCTGGGAGGGTCTACCGTACTCCCACTTCGAGCCGCTGTGCCAATACCTCGCCCAGATGGATGTCGAGTGTTCGGAAGAAGAGCTGGAAACAAATCTGTCAATACTGAGACAAATGTGGTCAGCTGAGCTGAGACACTAAGGGTGGATTTCACCACGGTGGTTTTTAAAAACCATGGTTTTACGTACGTTTTCATATGATTTGCACATAATTTCATTACTAATTATCGCCTGATTCGTCACGAATTTCGTAAATTTTCTAAAACCATGGTTTTTGCTTAGATGAAATTTCAGCAGAAGAAAAACCTGCTATGCTGCAGGTTTGGAATTTCAACTGAGCAAAAACCATGGTTTTAGAAAATCTACGAAATTTGTTACGAATCATGCGATATTTCGTAATGAAATTATGTGCAAATCATATGCACACGTACGTAAAACCATGGTTTTTAAAAACCACCGTGGTGAAATCCACCCTAAGGGTGGATTTCACAAAGGTGGTTTTACTAAACCATGGTTTTACGTACGTTTTTATATGATTTGCACATAATTTCATTACTAAATATCTCCTGATTCGTTACGAATTTCGTGGATTTTCCTAAAACATGGTTTTAGCGCAGTTGAAATTTGAAACCTGCTACGCAGCAGGTCTCTGTTTTGCTGAAATTTCAGCTGAGCTAAAACCATGGTTTAAGAAAATCTAAGAAATTCGTAACGAATCAGGCGACATTTCGTAATGAAATTATGTGCAAATCATATAAAAACGTACGTAAAACCATGATTTAGTTAAACCACCTTTGTGAAATCCACCCTAACGGTGGAATGCGTAAAGGCAGTTTTAGCTCAGTCTTGCTAAACGCAGTCTAAGGGCAACATTCTAGCCTATGTAATACGTGTAGAATTCCTCGTCACGATGTTCTTAATAGCTGATATTAGAACGCCTTAAACTGGTTTTAACGTGAGACTACCGTTACGCATTCCACCCTAAGCGTTGGTTCAACGTTACGGCCGTATCTGTATATATGCAAGCAGTGAGCTGATTCGGAGCCCAGCCAGGCCTTTGAAAAGCCGGCCTTCACATCCCGCCTCGTGGCATGGCTGCTGCTGCGTCACCTGGCCTGGCTTGTGCATACGACCTCTGTGGATGGCCAGTCCGTGGGCCGTCTCAAAGTGCGACCCGCAGTCGCCGCAAACTAAAAAAATAAACATCATATATAATTGTGCAAACAAAAAATAACACTCCTTGCTCAACACTAGCATAAACAAAAACAGTATAGCCAATCGGGGGGAAAAACCCAATTTGGAAACTTTCGGTCATATGCCAGCCCAGGTAATACACAAAATTAAAACACATTATTAGTTGCAGCTTAATAATTGTTAAACCTCAGTTAAAACGTTTCTTGAAAATTTATAGATAATTTTATGAATATTGCCATGCTCTGTTTTGTCGTCGTTTATGTTTTTCGCTCAATATTCATTTGTTGCATTTCACATTTTTTTGTTGAATGTTATGTGAAACTATGCAATTTTTCTGCGTTGTGGCACTGTTTGGTTCACTTACATTTGGTTTTCAAAGTAAATTTCTGTAGAAGTAGTAGCGGGTTTCGTTGCTCGCAAAAGTTGTGGGTTTGTTTGCAATTTCTCATTATATGAGCACCCAACAAGACGTTTCGCATTTCTATCACGTTTTTAATCGAATTACATATGAAACTTGAAAAATTGTGTTTTTCGCCGACGTGGGTTACTATCGATTGAATATAAATGGTCTAGAATCCATTAAGACGTGTCTTACAATTATATATATATTATATATAATATGCAGAGAAGAAAAATATAATTGACAAATAATTAAAATTTAAATATATACCGTTCTGCGGGGGCCTTTGCTGCGGGAGTGGACGTTCCCGGAGATGGTAACGCTGCAACAACAAGATCACTGATGAACAATTGAGTCGAGAATTATAAAACAATCTTGAACTACTGACAATGAAACAGAAATGCTCGAGAAATTTTAAGTTACAATGATTACGATTTTGACTCACGAACATTGAGGTTCACATTGAAACTTTAAGATTGATAACTTTACCAGATTGAAAAGACTAAACTCATTTTAGTCTGAAGTTAAGGAATGTTACATCGGAATAAACGAGGTAATGACTCAGCTGCTTAATTAAACTACTAACAATAGCGTGCATAGCTTAACTTCAACAAGCACAGCGAGGGGAATATGGAGCCTTATTAAAAGCAAAATTAACTCCTATAATCGCGTAAAAGTGGGCCTAATGTTGTTGGTGGTTTTCATCAGTTCTTATTGCTACATAGTGCGAACCAAAACAGAACCAATGTCAATAAAATAGCCCTTACGTGGCAAGGGGGCTCCGGCTGCAGCTGAATCTGCCTGAAACACAAATTTAGCGTAAATAATATTTAACATTATAAAGTTACGAATGTGTTTTTTGGCAAATTTTTTGGTAAAACAATTTGCAAAAATTCGGCTGATAACTTGTCTAGACCGTTTTCTAAGAATATCCTCATCCGCATCCGCGTGGATGTCAGAAGTCAACATCCGCATCAGCGGATGTCAAAAAAGTCACATCTACGACATCATTATACAGTTATACATACCCATTACATATAACCGAAGGTGACTGAACTTACAGAGGGCGCAGCTGCAATGGTGGCAGTTGCGGTTGCGCCTGCACTTCTGGCACTGGCTGCAGTCTGGGGCTCTGGCGGGGCACAGGACAATCGTCCTCTTCCGCTCTCCGCTTTCTGCTAAAAACAAAACAACGTGTCTATCAATGAACAGTAAACACACTGTAGTCAACACCCAGCCCGCATTCATTCCCTACTCGCATGTTTATACATTGTACGCCGTACGGATTAAAAATTAAAACGTAAAATATTACGGAAAATTAAATTTAAAACAACTGTATATACATACTGTAAAAAATAAATTCACGTGAGAAATTTAGAAATAAAAGATCAATTGCTGATATGTGGTCAGTTACTGCAAAAATAAATATCAAAAAAATCAGCAGCAAGAATATGACATTTAACATGAAACGCGAGTCGACGACACTAACGCAGGCACAAGAGTGGCAGTGGCATACTTTGCTCGCAGCTGTTGTTGTGGCTGTGGTAGTGCAAGGACTACCGGACAAAGTGGCTGCGGTGGTGGAGCCAGGGCTGCTAGTGGCTGTGGCGGCGGGGACAGTGGCGCTACGACCATTTCCACCGGTGGCGCCTCGGGCGAGCTTGGTTGTTCCGGCTGTGGCTGCTGTTGGAGACGCTGCAGGCCCTCCAGGAGCTGTTGTTGCCAACGACGGAGCTGCTGGATTTGCAGTTCCGCCTGCGCCCTTTGGGCTCGCCACGAATCCAAGAGGCCGAAATTGGCGGCGTCTGGGGTGGCTTCCTCGCGCTGGATCTGGGCCTGGAGTTGGCTCTCCATGCCGACGAGGAAGGAGCACTCCCTGGTCTTCTGGACGATTTGGCGGCTGATCGGCGAAAGGTGGGGAGGTGGCGGATGGACTGGTGGCTGGCGGTCGACGGAATTTTGGGGCATCTGGCGGAGATGGTAAGGTGAGGGGGGGTAGGGATGCGCACGGGCTCGAGGTCGTCTCGGGGATCCGATTGTCATCCTAAAACAATAACAAACAGGACTGGCAGTCAGTGGTCAGTGACAAAAAGCAAATATGCAAATGATAATGAGCACTAGGAAAACCTTCCAGTAATTCAGTGACCTATTGGAAAGCAATTTTCCAGAATCCAGATATTAATAATAATTAATTAATTAATATTATATAATATATATCATATATATATATTTCTATATATATATATATATATATATATTATAATAAATTATATTATATTATAAATATATATATTATATCTAATCTATATATATATATATATATATATATATATATATATTATCTATATCTTATATCTATCAAATATATATTATATATATATATTAGCGATCGGCCGGAGCCGGCTCCGGCCAGATTAGGCTTCTCCGGCTCCGGCTCCGGCCGGAGCCATCCAAAAATTTGCCGGATGCTGAGCATAGTGTTGGGACGAAAGTTCGGGTTCGGGTTCGGGTACAGTTCGGGTTGTTTTTTCAGTTCGGGTTCGGGTTCGGTTTCGGTTACAAGTCAGTTCGGGACCCAAAAAGTGGTTCGGGTACCTAAATTTTCTGACGAAATTATAAAATCTTTATACCGGTTTTTTAGAATTTTAAAAAATTATAAACATGTTTTTTATTTATTATAATAAATACTAGAACACACTTCACATTTTTCAAACAATCCCAATTTTTTAAATTGTTCCTTGCTTTCCTCACAGCAAGGCTGCACACGTGTTAGTGTGCGTGTATGTTTGGAAATAGTTTCAAGCTAAGGTTTGAAACTAAATCAGCCCTAGGCCTGAGCTCCATTCAACTCTATTCGCGCGAACAATTCATAAGCGGCATTTTTCGAAAATGCCAAAATGACATTATAATAATTTGTTTATAAACTTTTTTAGTCTTTCGGCTCAATTGCGTATCGTGACAGCGAGTATAAATCGCGTGTAGTTTGATCATAACAACCCAAGCTGGATTGATATGATACAAACCATTTATCCGTTGGTCAAATTATTCCAAAACGGTAATCTGGCACCGGCACCTGGCATGGCATAGGCTGAAAACTTCGCCGTTTTGGTACACTTCGTGTTATTCGTCAATTATAGTATATATATATATATAGTGGTGCGGGAAAAAAACCCTACGCGTTTTGCGGGGAAAAAAACCCTACTGCTTCCTGGCCGAACCTTACGACATAGGACCCTTTTGAGTATGTAGCTGGAAAGCGCATCCCAAACTTACTTACCACACCAATTTCTGTGCAGTTTTGACGCCTGTAGCATTTTTTATAAAATTTCAAAATTTTGCATGTTGAAAAATTCCAAAGTGACAAAATTTTCCAAATTTTTGACGTGTCATAATTTTTCACAAAAACCACTTTTTGCCAACGTCGTTTGCACTTTTCAAGAGAGTTACCTTTCCTCTATATATACTTCTGAAGCTCAAAAACAGTGATAAACATTGTAGTTTACCTGTGACAGTTCAAAGTTTGTGTGGGAAAAAAACCCTATTGCGGGGAAAAAACCCTATTTTGTTTGGCGACAATTTTTTGCTAAATTCACCCATTGTTGATACAAAAGTTGACTGATCTGGCGTAAGAACATGTGTAGACTTCATTGAAACCGTTTATTCGGCCGCAAAACGTCGTTTTTGTCGTTTTGGCCCATACCCCGACACCCCGTACGAAACCTGTTTTGGTGATGTTTCACCAAAATTGGGCATTTTTTGGAATATTTAGGATTTAGCTGCTGCGTACCACCTGAATCCAAGAATGGCAGACGCGGGCGGTGTTTCTAACGTAATAAGCGCAAAAATCCATGTTCAATGCATTTAAATACTAAAAAAATGCATATTTGGGCAGAAGTCATTTCTGCCAAAAAGGGTCGATTTTTGAAGATTTATTGTGAGTCACGTGGGTGTCGGAGAAACGGTTTTTTCGTCCATACTGCTGTCTAAGAGTTGTAGAACATGATGGAATTGAGTTTATACTCACTGCTAATAGAACAGCCGAAAAAAGTGGTAGGGTTTTTTTCCCGCATAGGGTTTTTTTCCCGGAGGTTTCGAGGCTTATTACTCAGAAACGTGAGTAGTTAGAATCCATTTTATTAGTGCAACAGTTAGGCGAAAGATGGCCGTTATAACAGCCGCGAGCATTAATGCCGGATCCGATTTATGTGGAGCGCAGGAGGACCCGAAAAGTTGAAAATAGGGTTTTTTTCCCCGCACCACTATAAATAATGAAAATCGTAAATAGGCCTGAACCTAAACCAGCGCAAGGTCGACACAATCTGTCAGTATTAGCAACGAAACGTCTGTTCCGCTAGGAAAAAGCTGACTCATAACTCATCTATGTACGTTGCCCTGTAGCCTGTTGGTTTGGGCGTTCGAGTGTTAACTCAAAAGTTGGCAGTTCGAATCCAATCCACAAGGTTAACAAAATCCCCTTGAGGAAGAGATTTAGTTCTCTTGCTGACCTAGCAGTCTATCCTCACGGGGTCGGTAAATGGGTATATACCACATGCATGTTAGAAGGTAACAGGGCCCGTGAAGGGCTTTTGCCTGAGGGGCTGGTCCCCTTCCACGGATGTAAACGGAGATAAGCACCGAACCCCAAAGGCTGGATCAGCCGGACATCAAGTCTGGGGGTTACGTTACCTACATTACCTCATGAGGATCACTCTCTCCTCAGACATCTGGCGCCCCCCCCTCAACCCCCCACCTTTGATTGCCGAAAGTGTAATAACATTTAGTAAAAATTCGAAAAATCGCAAAAATTTTCTCGCTGCAGTCAAAAAACTGGCCGAAAAATGAATTTAAAAATCGAAAAAGTGCAAAATGTTTCGGACTGTCGCCGGACATCACTCAAAAGCAGGACTACCCCCTTCTCCGCCAAGGGTCGTGCACCCCCTCGCCGCCTGCTCCCGTGCATCTCTGAACATGATGCAATTTATAAAGTTTCATGAAGCTTATCTATTGAACCTATCGAGGGAAAATTTTTTTGCGCAAATTTCACCTTTTTGAAGACAAGTATATACATACATATATTATACTTCAGTCCCCAACCCCACGCAATCCACCTACTGTTTCATCTTTTTTTTTCAAAAAATCGAAACAAAGCGGTGAAAGTTGAATATATTATATATTAATATATATGACTTGATTCGGCTTGAAACTTAGTCGGTTTTTTGCTGACTAATCACTTTATTCAACGTTAAGTATTAAAAGAGTTATTCCTTGCACTAAAGGCTGTTGACTCTATTGCTCCACACTTTTTGACATTCTATATATATTCAAATATAGTAAGTGTGTAATATCAAGAACTTTATTTGGCCAAAGTTCGGGTTCGGGTTGTTCGGGTACGAATGGTTCGGGTTCGGGTACGTCTCGAAAAAAATCCCAACACTAGCTGAGCAGGAGGTAAATTCTCTGAGAGACCCATTGTACTCATCTGGACTTCAGTAAGAGCAGCAAGGGTCCCGCCCATACATGGGCCTGGGGGGGGGGTTTGGGGGGGCTTTCACCCCCCCCCCCCCCGAAGACCTCCTCACCCCCCCCCCGCCAGACAGGTCCGTTACCCCCCCAGAATGTTTCGAAGGTAGCTTACGGAGCAAAAATCAGTGGCTCACGAAGCGAAATTGGTGGCTCACGAAGCAAAAACAGCTGGAAAAGTTGCCCCGCACCCCTGCCCCCCGGTGGTTCCCCCCCCCCCAGAATTCGCTAGCTGCCCACGTATAGTCCCGCCCTTAGTTGCTATGGTCGGCCGGAAAAAATTTCCGATATGTCTCCAATTGACCACAATCGACATAAAAATCAAAAGTTTCTCCACTTTTTTCTCCTTACAACCCCAAAATCGCCCCAGATCGCCGTAAAATGCTTCAAAAATGAGCAAAAACCGAAAAAATCGCTAAAAATATAGGAATTTCACAAAAAATCTCCCATTTTTAGGCAAAAATTGGAAATTTTTGCGTTTTTAGGACGAAAAATCGGGACAAGCCCCCCCTAAGATGTCGAAAGTTTCGGGACAAGCCCCCCCAGACCGAGACCCCGTGTACATGTATGTATACGAGGGTCCCCCCTTTCGATTGTATTGCCTGGTCAAAATATATATCTATTATATAATATTATTAATTATTATTAATTATTATTATTATTCCGACCATTCAAACTGAAAACTTTACATCGGTCTCAGGCTTTTTGTTTCAAAATTCATCCTGTGCTTTTTTGTGTGCTTTTATAAGAAAGTGTGTGCTTTTATAAGAAAATGTGTGCAAACACAGTAAAAACACAAAACCAAAAAACGAAAACGTTCGCAATTGTGAAAAAAAATTGGTGATTGCGAAAAATTTTCAAACCTTTTCGCAAAATTGCGAAAAAATTTTGACGCAGTGGACACTGGCGGTCCCAGACTTCGATTTTGGGGGGGGGGGGCGGAGGTCTGAAGAAATTTTTTGGCTTTGTAATTTTTTATAGCCGCAGCCATATCAAGGGCAATGAATTGTGTCTGTTCGTAGTAAAAACCAGTGGTGTACCCAGGAAAAAATGGAGAATTTTTCAATTCATAGGTTGAATTTGGTCAACTGGAGACGTATCAGAAATTTTTTTCCGACAGAAAAATAAAAGACATGATGGGAACGTCACATCAGACAGAAGACAGTGTATTACACAACTAAATGCAGCATAATGTACTCATGTATACATGTATAGGCTTCGATGAAAGATATGTAATAACAAGGAATAGTAAGCCACAGAGATGCAGGGATCTGGGGGCGGCAGCCCCCAAGAAAAAAAATTGGGGGAAATCTTTGATTTTTAGGCCAAATTTGGTCAATTGGGCAGTCGGGAGAAATTTCGCCCCCCCCTGGGACCGCCCCTGGCAGTGGAGGTGAACTCGTAAGGTCTATATAGTACCCCGGGGTGGAGTGGGACAATTTTTGCAAACGTTGGATTTTTTTAGCGAGCTTATGCGATCTCGCCCAAATTTTTTGTTGATCGTGAGCCGGATACCACACTGCACCTCCTGGGAATCCTGGCTAACGTTGGTTTTCGTTCGTGAATTCAATTTTTTCCGTTGTCCCACTTCACCCCGGCTATGGGGTGGAGAGGGACATCACGGGGTGAAGTGGGACATTACACTTATTAATACATAGCGCAACGTTTTCTGCGGTTCTTTTGGCTCGCCTATGTAGCCCTGCTTATTACCTTGTTATTCATATATATATATAACGGTATTTTCATTGCTTTACACAACAGCCACAAAGATTTGTAAAATAATATCAGCCAAAACCTGTTTTGCAAACCTTTGATTTCACTGAATGCGAGCACAATAACAAAAATTTTTGCCTCCGTACACTTCAGGAATGTTATGAAAGTATGTATATTCACAGCACAATAATATAGGTATATACGGAGGGGATTTTTGCACAAATTTGGGTTTCAGAGGTGGGGAATGTTTACAGGCGGGTCAGGCGGCGCCGGTTTTGACCTGTAAAAATTTGCATAAACGGGTGCTTCTTTACTCTCTCGCGGATTTTGCCTGTATTTAGTCTAAAAAATATCGAAGCTGCTATTTGTCGCCTAGAACAAGGTGAAATTTGACAGTTTTGTGAGAGGGTGTCAGAATTACAAAACGCTCAGGCAAGAGGGTCTCGACCAGGGCGGAACGCTACCAAACATTTCGGTTATTAATTGTCTGATTAGGGTCCAATGCATTAAAAGATTGCTAGAATAGCTCAACCAGCCGCACAGATATATAAAATCGGCCCCTTGTGTATTGTGTGAGAGGATCAGGACTACGAGTTCTTGAGGGCTAAGCGCCTGTTTCAACACTAGAGGTGAATTTAGCGTCCTGCCAACAACAGATGCTAGTTGATGCATTTTTGTTAAGTTTTGTGCTTTTGTATATACCCTCCAATACGACAATAGCAACAAAGATTTTTCGTTAAACTGCCCAAATTTAGTAGTTGAAAACCACTTTTATTTTTCAAGTTCAGAGTTTTCGCCGCAGGGTCGATTGAAAAATTGCTAGACTTGCTGTCTAAGCGCTTCTCTACTCAATTACTCAATTATTTCATTATGAGCCATGATTCTGACCCACACACCGCAAGTTCAACCGTGATTAAGGACTAAACTTGGCCAAAGCACCATGTCTTGGCTTGTTAAATTTTTTTGGTCTCTAGACTGTAGATTCTGACACGCCGTACTGTGCGGCGGCTTCATGCAGCGCAAGCCTTCATTTTTAAACGGTTTTTACAGACTCTGTGAATTTACAAGCAATTTAAAAGCTGTCCCACTTCACCCCAAAAACAGCCCAAGAACCTGGGACAGCCGGGGTGAAAAGGGACAGACCCTACCTCATCCAAGTGAGGTCACAGGTCACTGAAAGCTATGTAGTTTTTTGCCGGTGCCTACTGTGCATGTTTCTATAATAGACTTATCCTTCCATTCATTTTGCATGAAAAATAAATCAAACGTTTGCAAGATGTGAAAAAGGTTTGCAAGACACAAAAAGTTGATTACACGAAGGGGGTATATTCGACAACATACTGGCGCAATCCTTATTGCATAATATCATGATAATACATTGTTTATATAGCATATATGGTGTAGTTGTTACGCTCAAAGTTGCATGTGTCGGCATTGTTTCTGAAACCTTTTAGGTGGGGGTGTCCCTCTTCACCCCACAAAACACTGTCCCACTCCACCCCTTGGTACTATATGCGCTGATTTTTGTGGTTTAGTAGGACGCTGATTTTTGTGGTTTAGTAGGAAAATATTTCCGATACGGCCCCAATTGACCAAATTTGGCCTAAAAATTGAAAATTTCTCCGACTTTTTGTGATCCCTTAGGCCCGGATCGTGCAACTTTGTGGCTTGATGTTTCTAGTGACTGTAAGTGGGACAGATTTTCTTTCATGATATGTATATATATATATATATATATGTATATATATATATATATATATATATATATATATATATATATATATATATATATATATATATATACACAGATGCACATGTGGAGGGGGGGGGGGGGGGGGGGGAGGCCCCCCCCCGGGGTGGAATTCCGGGACAAGCCCCCCCTCAGATTTGACAGGCTCGGGGGGGGGCGCCCCCCCCGTTCTCTTTTCGGGCCCCCCTCTCTCCCAGTTGGGACAAGCCCCCCTCTCTGAAACCCCAGAATCGCTTCAGATCGCCGTAAAATGCTTCAAAAAATGACCGAAAAAACGAAAAAATCGCTAAAAATAACGGAATTTCGCAAAAAATTCCCATTTTTAGGCAAAAATTGGAAATTTTCGCGTTTTTGGGACAAAATATCGGGACAAGCCCCCCCTAAAATGTCGAAAATTTCGGGACAAGCCCCCCCCAAACCGAGACCCCGTGTACATGTATGTATATATATATATATATATATATATATATATATATATATATATATATATATATATATATATATATATATATATATATATATATATATATATATATATATATATATATAACAGGCGGGGAAAAAAACCCGCATTTTCATATTTCGCCATGTAGCTCATAGACTATACGTTTTCACGGGAAACCAAAAAAATCTGTGGTAAGCCTAACCTTGCTCTAAACGCTGGGACCGGTTTCATTTCGCTATCTCTTCCCGTTTTTTGGCGGGAAGCCAAAAACTTGTCGGGGAAAAAAACCCACCCCATAAATCACCCGAAAAGTGTGTCGGCGGTAGTTTTTCAATGCTATGAAATGTATTCGGAGTAGTAGAGGCTGATCAGGGTTGGCAGTCTCGGTCTCGGTCTCGTAAAAAAACCCGAGACCAGGCTGGTCTCGGTATTTCAGATGAGACTTGAAGTTTTCAAAATTTTCCAAAATCACGAAGATTATTTTTACAATTCAAGTTTCCAAACATATTGCCGAGCATTAAATGGTCAAAAGTGTCTGCTGCAGAAGAATGTCAGTTCACCGGCAAACTTTGGCGAACTTCAAGTTTATATAAACTTTGTATATCAAGCTAGATTTTTCACTTAAAGTTTGAGCTAGAATGGGTTGTCTGTCTGACTTAGTGATCTTGCATTTGTATGTGGAACGTCTAAAGCATATGGTAAACAGTATATAAAAATACTGACTATCATTTACCAAATAGTGCTAAGTTCATAGCTGATTTGTAATTAAAAATTTGTGGGACTCTGCAACTTTACTAAGCGCGCATTCGGCGACATTTTAATTGAATTTCTTGACCCCCAACTATTCAACGCATGTCAAAACATTAATTACCTGAAAAAACCTAGGCACAGTCAAATGCTTTTTAGGCTATATATAGAGTGGTTGGGGCATCAAACCTGCCCCCTACATAATAACTGTGTCAGCGGGAGAAACTTTCCTGGTCCGAACTTCTGATAGTAGCACCACTGCACCAGCACGGACGATTTTACGCTGGAACCTGAGTCAGGCTGCCAAAGTGCAAATATATGTATTAGTGATCGAACGGGATTTGCGTTCGGGATCGGGATCGGGATTTGCGTTCGGGATCGGGATCGGGACCGGATCGGGATTTTACCCTCGGGATTCGGGATCGGGATTCGGGATTTTTGGTTGAGATTTAAAAAATTTTTTGAAGTCGAATTGTACATTTTTTACGTGG
>JASANF010002199.1:0-30998 GCA_030248245.1 Trissonchulus sp. WLG1_4 | reverse complement strand
GCTTAGACTACAACAGCAACTACAACTGTAACTTCGTCTCCAACACCAGCAACTCATGCAGCTCCAATCACAACATAAACTAAAATTAAAACTCCGACCACAACAGCAGAAACACGCACAGGAGCAGCGAAAACATCAACTATAACTACTACGCTGACATTAGCAACGCCGTAAGGATTAACTAAAACAGCAACTACAACTCCCAGGACAGAACCAGCAACACATACGGCCCTGCTACAACTACTATTACCTGGTCTACAACTACAACTACAACTCTCAGCACAACACCAGCAACACATGCAGGACCGGCTACAACAGCTACTACAACTACAACTCCGACCACAAAAACAGCAACACGTACAGGAGCAACAACAACATCAACTACAACTGCAACTACGACTACAACACCAGCAATGCATGTTGCATCGATCAACTACAACAGTACAACAGCAACTACAACACCCAGCACACCACCACCAAGACATGCAGCCCTGCTACAACTAAAACTAGTACTAGTTGCAACTACAACACCCAGCACAACACCAGCAAGACATGCAGCCCTGCTACAAGTAAAACTACTACTAGTTGCAACTACAACACCAGCACAACACCAGCAAGACATGCAGCCCTGCTACAACTAAAACTACTACTAGTTGCGTCTACTACTACAGCCGCGCCAGTAACACATACAGCTTCAACCACAACTACAATTCCCGCTATAACACCAGCAACACACACAGCTCCGACTACAACAGCAATTACAACTACAACAACGGTGGCTACAACACCAGCAACGGATAAGAGATCAAATACAACAATAAAACAACTATGACTACCAGCACAGCACCAGCAACACACACAGCTCCGACTACAACAGAACTACTACTACAACAACTGTGACTACAACACCAGCAACGCATGAAAGATCAACTACAACAGCAACTGTTACAACCGCTGCTGCCAAGGCTGCTGTCACGGCTTCTACCAATACAACAACAACTGCTACAACGACTACGGCTGCTACGATTTACAATTCTACGTCTGTTACAACTACATCCGCTACTACTGCTACTGCTACTACTGCTCCATTCTGCTTCACAACCAGATAAAATAGCTTATTAAGATATTAAACTGGGACACTCACGACTGTACCCCGCTTGCAGGTTTTCCCTGCTTGCGGGATCGGAAGTCAAGTCTCAAAACTCGCCCTAAATTTATTTTTAAAATCCTCTGCGAATCATGGTAACTTCGATTTCCCCCCCCTTAAGTAGCTTAGGAATGCTCTTGTATTGGAGTTACTACTCGTAGCCTGGTATAACTCCAACACAAGGAAGAGGTGAATCTGAGCTCCAACCAGTTCCCGACCACCTTATGGGCGTCACAAAAAAGCAACAACTTTTATCATGTGTGGAGGCCAGTTTCATTTTTCTGAGTTTATGCCAGTTGTAGTCTTGAGTGGCGTAGCCTCAATATTGCAAGCTTCTTTGTTTTTGGTTAGCATCCGAGACAAATTATCAGCTACGAGGTTACGGTTGCCGGGCTGATATTTCACCATGTAATTAAAATGACACAGTCGGTCGTACCGTCGGAAAAATTTTGTTGCTTTTCTGATAGTACCGAATCGCTGGAGTAGTGCCTTGAGTGTTGAATGGTCTGTGCGGAGTGTGAAATATTGTCCTAACAGATATTTTTCCCAGTGTTTGCAAGCTGAAACGCATGCTAAGGCCTCTAATTCGTTGGCGGCTTACTTGCGTTAATGGGACTCAAGCATGCGTGAGGTAAATGCTATAGGGACCCCTTTGCCGTTTTAAACTTTTAAAAAGATCAAGTTTAGCTTCAGATGCATCCGCAATAACTACATTTTGTGCAGCTGGAATGAATATACCGACTAGAACATTCTTTGACAAAATACTTTTTAGATGGGTAAATGCTTTTTCAGATTCCTCAGATCAAACAATTTTCACATTTTTTTGAGTCAGCAGCCGTAACGGCTAGGCAAAAGTGGCCAAATGCCGTGTTGATAGTAATTTAAAAATCCTAAAAATAGCTGGATATTTTTTATATCTGATAGAGCCGAAGCCTCTTTTACGGCGCTTACGCGTTTGTGATCAGGTCGGATGCCTTAAGCGGCTAGAACACCATCTAGGTTAAGGTCGTGGTCGCCGTCGTTGCCCCCGTAAACTAAATGGTCATCTATATAAACTGTACACCCTGGTAAACTTTCTACGGTTTTAGTCACGCAGCGTTAGAAAACAGAGCCAGAGTCATTCAATCGTTTATATTAAAACGTGCCGGCATGGATGGCCGTTGCTGTCAATCGACGGCTGTTTGGATCCAAGCATATAGTGAAATACGCTATCTTGAGGTCGAGTTTTGAAAAAAAGCTCCTTGTGTTTGCAAAAATATATCTTGAATGTTAGGTAAAAGGTGCCGATCTAAAACAACATACTGATTGAGTTTCGTTAGGTCAGTTGTAATTCTCATGTCACCATTCTGTTTCGAGACCATAGTGGGCAGTTGTGGGGCGCGCGACGCGTTGGGCTTGAGCATCCATCCCTAGCAACAGGGTGCTTAATTATATAACAAGCAGCAGTTTCATGCAAATTTTTTTAGCAATTTTTTGCTGTCAAAACTTAGTACTTACACTAAGTTTGTCCCTGCCGCTTAATAATCTCTAATAATTAATAGTTTTGAAAAATGCTTCGAAATCTCAAACGCTCCCCCTCCACCTATGACCTATGTATATTCGATTACCATATTTTTATATAGGTTTTGAAATGCAAGGTGAAGTCAAAGTTTGATAAAATGTGATCAATAAAATTTTATCAATAGTGTAAAAGTGGTCCGGAAACTGCCACAGGTTCTCAACTCTTTCAGTGGAAACAGAGCTACATCGTGATCATATTGTATCAAGCTTTAATGAGAACAAAAACTCGGTTAATTATCTTAAACTTTGTCCCCATAGGTAGGTGCAAGCAGAACTGCTCATGCACTAGGTATACTTGAAGTACAGTATATAAAGCCGATGCCGGCTATTAAAACAAAATAAGTCTAAATAAATATTTTTTTTGCTTGACTTCAGTACCAGATTTAACACTTTTCAACTGGACTGCAAACCAAATTTCGTGTTTCTATAAAGGATGAAATAAGAAGTAGTAATATGAATTACAGAAGCAGAAATACGAAGTAATGCCCATTGTCGGTACTAAATGTCTAGTTTGACCGGTAAAGTCTAGCTGATACTTGGGAAAAAACATAAATTAAGCCCCTCTTCGTTTCAGCGCACTGCCAGCTTGGCATAAAAAAATGGGGCCATCCATTAACACGTGGGTATAAACTGGGGGTTCTGTCCGAACTGAGTTCTCACTTATATATGTGCCAAAAATAACGTAACGTACATAAAATCACGTTTTTTATCATTAGTAAATTTGTATCATTTATCATTTATAAATAAATTGATTGCTTAAGTAATAATTTTTAGTTACATTTTAGTTATGTCTAGAAAGTCATACCCCCTCCTTCAAACAAATTGGAGTGTGAAGGTTACCTATGTTTTGGATTAGATAATGTAAGCTTTTGTGAAAAAATGACAACACCGCAAAGGCAGATTGAAATTATGGCCAAGCGGGGGTCATTCACTTACGACTTCATAATTCCTACCTCATAGATTATCAAATTTGAATAATGCATTTACAGCAATTAACATAACTCATACAGTAATTAAATTAAAATTAATAAACTTGTGCTACGGTTTTTATCCAATTTTAAGCAGCTTTTAAAAATAATCCCCCCATAAACAAAAATTTAAACACGCAAATCATGCAAACTGCTTGGTGGCCGTGTAGTGCAAGAGTACGTATATGGTATATACGTTGTACGTACCTACCTAACTGCTCAAGACTCGGTCTTGAGTTGCTTCCTCTTTCTTACGGTGGGAAGCTGTCTGCCTGGAATGGTGCCAACATTCCAGGTGAGTCAGCGACAGGCTATTTTTGGATTTGGATGTTCGAAATGTCACGCCAGGCTGGCGGACTATTTAAAGGGCGAGCTCACCTTAGAGGGGGGTTCTTTTGGAGTACTGCTAGTTAGACTGTCAGCTGGAGCTGACCGTGTGTCCGTATTGTTATAGTCTATATTGTGTTGCTCGTTTAATAAACGCTACCTATTTAATACGAGTTAACTTGTGCGGTCTATCAAGAGTACATACTTACTACAAATTGGCGCTGCGATTTGCAGACACTTGCGTGCCTACCTTATTTTGCTCAATACGTTGAACGGTCCAAAGAGCAGTTTCTAGTGCAAAATTGTTTTGCCTGGAAATTTTCGAGTTTCATACACTCAGTTGCCTTGTTTGCTTGTCAGCTGCATCCATTACAATTATTTCGTAACATTTGTTTTGTATTACTGTGTTGTGTGTAGCATCATTGCTCTTGATTTGCTTGATATTTTAGGCAGTTTAGGTTACATATTAAGTTCGTACTACAAGTTAGTTTAGGTCAACTAAGTTCATACTAGAGATTATTTGTCTAGTTTTCCCATCTTGTCAGCGTCATTTCCTTTGCATGTCAGAATCTGAAACAGGTGTACGAACTCGAGGTCAACATAAAATCATGGCTGACGAAATGTATAGACAAATTCAGCAACAACAAGGTCTGATAATGACTCTACAGCAGAGACTAGAGTCTCTCAGTCAGTCGAGTACATCGAGGCCAGTACCTATTACACTGGCTCCTTTTTCTGGCCGTCTTGGGGAAGACTTCTCCGAGTTTCTTGTAATGTTTGAGCTCTTAGCTCAAGCTAGTTCGTGGGGGGAAGATAAAATGGTTAAAATGTTGCCAGCGTATTTGCGTGATGGAGCCCTGGATGCATATTTGCACTTAGACTCCGAGTCTAAAAAGAATTATAAAGAGTTACGAGACAAATTAGTCGCCATACTGCAACCTGCTGAACTAGAAAAATTTAGTAGTGCTGAATTACATCGTCGTAAACAACGCCCAGGCGAATCGGTTGCCGATTTTGCTACTTCAATTCAAAAATTGGTACGTTCGGCGTACCCAAGTATTGGTAACGACGCTCTGCGACGGCTCATGAAAGAGTTTTTTGTGAGTAACCTAGTGCCTAATCTGCAGCAGCTCGTGTTGATTTCAGACCCGCCAACATTTGTAAAGGCGGTGGAACTTGCCAAACGGCATGAGGCAAATTTGTTGTTAACAAATACAAGTTGGCCAACAACAACGTCAGTACAGGGAAGTCAGTTGAACTTGTCCACACCTTATCAAAAGATTGATACGGTGTTGTCAAGCTCACACCAAAAAGCTGCCGTTGGTGGCATCCCTAGTTCTGGTTCTGTTCATTTGTCTCATCTTGTGAATGAAAGATCAGCTGCTGGTCTACTAACTGAACAAAGTACCACGTCAGATGCCCCTGTAAACTTCGCAAGCAAGAACGAGCAAGTGACGATGAAGAGTGTTTTGGATGCGTTAAACAATCTTTCCAATGAGGTAAGGCAAATGCGCACTAGTAACCCTAGTGAAGGGTACCGACCGCAGAAAAGATGGACCGGTAGCTCATCCAGCAGAAACGAAGACCGTCGAGCAGGGCCGCGATGGACAGCGGACGGAAGACCTGTGTGTGACGGGTGTGGTAAGGTGGGGCATGTAAAGGCAAGATGCTCTCTTAAGAAACAAGTGTCCCCGGGTGGAAAGAAGCATTTCTACGGGACTGCTAACGGTAAAGCAAGGTCCAGGTCTGGCAGTGCTATTGCGCATGCGAACTTTGCTGATGGTTATAAACCTGAGAATAGGGAAGAATATTTTGCTAGTAGTGAGAGTGTAGGTGATAGAAATCCGGACAGTGATAATGTTTATTTTTGTATGTTTCAGGAACGAGATTATCCTTGTTACATGATGACTACTGAATCAAGTCACGACCCCCGCCCAGGGAACTCTGAAAATGATTCTCCGCAGGGACAGGAACGCCATACGCAACATCTTCAAATGGCACCCTACTGTTTTGGACCTAGGGTCCCTGTGTCGCCAATTTTCAATCTTGTCTCCGACTACGGTCGCTTTGGCGGATTGCCTCATTCTGGATACCCAGCGGAAACTTGGAATACGGGCCCAAAGGAGAGATTCCACTTGTTTGGTGGCAAGTTTGACTTGCTGTCAAGTACCTATCAGGCACAATTCACTGATAACATGCGGAAATACAGTAGTGCAGAGCAGTACTACGTAAGGACCAAAGCTTTGTTTTATGGACGTCTGGATGTGGCATTACAAATCATGTCAGCCGAAACAGGTTTGGAAGTTAGAAAGCTTGGGCAGCTTTGTTTCGGTTTTGATGGCACAGACGCGGATTGGAAGCGAAATAGGCTAGCTTGGAGTGCTATGTGGGATGCTAACTACCTAAAGTTTAGCCAGAACCCGCATATGCGTGAAGCCCTCTTGAATACACGAGGAAAGACTCTCGTGGCTTGCAATCAGTACGATTGCTTTTGGGCAATTGGACTTCAGAAACAGGACCGCCGATGTCGCCACCGGACACAGTGGCAAGGGCTGAACAGAATGGGGGAAGTGCTAATGGCGGTGAGGGACTGGATATATATCCAGACTAGAACACCTCCGCTTGGACCTGGTCCAGCAACAGAGGAGGAGAAACCATCAACTTCTACTGATTGGCAAGAACGGAAACGACGGAAACCAAACAATCCCAAAAAGATAGGTGAAGAAGACAGTCAAGACAACGGCTCTGCTGATGCGGACAGTGTTTCTGAGGAACTGACTTACAACATTAATCACGAGCTGGATCCTGTCAACTATCCGCTGATAAGGAAAATAGAAATTGTAGCTACACGAGAGATCCTCACTTACTTGGACAGCCACGAGGCTGCCAATTTAATGGAAACAAACAAAATTGAAGTGGAACCATCTGCGACTGACGGTGCTGCTACAATAGTACTGAAAGGACCACAACTGGAACAGTTATGCACGTTCGCCGATCATTTTATGGAGAAACGAATGGAATCAATGGAAAATCCTCAGAATGCACCCGTTACTAGCACAGCACTCCAACAGCCTGAACATGAAGGGGTGAGTGCATTTGAAAGAGTCACCCCGAGAAGTAGTTCCGCGGCAACTACTTCTACAACAGCAAATGAGCTACCGCCGCCACCAGGAATGGAGCCGCGACCGAACCAAGAACTTTTGGCTCGTGTACGCGGACGTCTCTTTGGTCCTTTGATTGGTTTAATGTTTTTTGCTCTGATTTGTCTACCTGCAACAGAAGGAATCAGTCCTATGGTGTGTGACTTCAAAAGGACACGGTCAGTTTTTCGCTTGCCAGAGGAGGTAGTTTGCCCTAAAGTCACCTTGGATAGCTCAATTGAACCAGTTGACATGGAAATCATGATCTACAAGCAAAATATAATGCAATACAAAACCAAAGCGTGGCTTTGTAAAATCATCAAACAGAAGATCAGCACCTTCACTTATTTTTTCAATGATGAGAATCTCAAGAGAGAAGAACAACAAAACGAAATTGTCAGTGAGCAAGAATGTTCAGCAATCAAAACTTGGAAGAAATGTGACCATGGGGAGTTGAGCCCAAGTGGTGGATTATGGAAAACCCAAAACGAACTGCAATGGTACTACCCTGGGGGTGGCATTCACTGTTGCAAGTGGAAGCAATTTGAAGTTTCTAACTGTTTCTTGACCACCGCTTGGGTTTACAAACGACATGGACAAGCCATAATGGAAAGCTCGGTTGCAGACGTGTCACATTGTTTGTACAAGCATGGAAAATGTGCACTAGCTGATGGGTCGTACCTCCTATGGGAAGTGAGCGAACCTGAGCGCTGTCCATTTTTACCATGGAAAAAGTTTCAAGGAAAGGTGACCGATACATCATGGTTGGCAAATGATGGCACGCTGGCTGTTACTTTTACACCGGGTAAGTTCATTTCAGATTGCGATAATTCAAAAGTAGTTTTGACCGATCAGGGTATTGTTTTCAAATTTTTAGGTTCACGCATCACACGGAAACGAAGAGAAAGTTCCATTCCTGAGAATGGTGTGATCACTTCAGATGTGCTCGCGTCATCTTTACAAGCTTTGGAAATGAAGTTTAGAACGTCTGTTCAATTTTCTTACACGCACGCTTTATTGGCGACCTGTCACCAGATGAAGACGGTGATAAACCTCATACAATCTGACGTACTAGCTAATCCAACATTGGCGATGAGATACCTACTGGCCAATCCATACGTCACAGCGCGCTCTGGAGGACGCGTAGTTGAGGTATGGCCATGCTATCCCGTACGTTCGACTGATTATTCGATTCGACATGTCAAGAACAAATGTTTTGAAATGATACCAATTAGTCTACAAGTAGAAAATGATCGCCATAACGTTTTCATAGATCCAAATACAAACATTGTGTATCCAGTTAGTAGAACTGTCAGCTGCAGACATTTTCCTGTACCAGTACAACTTAACGACACCACTTATCTCTATAACGATCAAGATGGAAGTCTAGTCGTAGCAAACGATGTGTCTGATGTCTCAATACTTGGTACATTATCTTTCCAGTGGATGCAGGAACCAACAATATTTCATCAAATTGTTATGTATAATTGGTCTGACCTTCAAGCTGCATCATCTATGAACGAGCTTTTTACAGGTATTCAGTTCGATCATGATGTACTTAGAGCCATCGGGAGCATGGACGAAGAGGCAAACCCCGCCGACGCGGCGCTACAATTAGCTAGCGATACTGTGACCAAGGGTTACTTCGGCTTTCTGACCGGATTTCGGATCAGTTGGTGGCAGCTATGGGTATTTTTGGTGTGCTTGTATGTGACATGTAGCCTTGTTTTTACTCACTGTGTTCCGAACGGAAGTAGCTTCTTAAATGTTACATTTTGGGCGCCAGCAATAAGACACTTAACAAACCAAATGCTCTCAACGGTACGCAAATGGTGGCCCAGAGGATCAAATGAACTTGGTGCAAGACAACAAGAGATGGAATTGGGAGAAACTGTTTCGACCCGTTCCTTCTGTATTTACGGAATTCATTCCAATTGTCATGCTTCCAGCGCCTACGATACAAGTTTTTTGGAAATAACCCTAGGGGTTAACTCGGTGCTTGTAAAGGCGTTGGTGGACACTGGATCTAGCGTTACACTGATGAGTGCAGAGTTGGTTACTAGTCTCCAAATACCAATACGATCTTTGTCCGTTCAGCGTTTTATTACATCAATTGGAGGCGACAAAGTCAAATTACTAGGCCACGCAGATGTAACATTTATGTTGGGCAAAAAGCGGGCAAATCATACTGTTGCAGTACTGGAACACTGTCCATACCCATGCGTATTAGGAATTGATTTTCTAAGAGCCACTCGCGCTAATATTTCAATCACAAAGAATAAACTGATGTTCGACAATGAGCAGATTAGTGTCGATTTTGAACACTTGGAGGGATGCTCCACTTCAACTAAAGTAAATCTAATGGAAGAATGTGTAATACCGCCACGAACAGAGGTGGTAGTATCCGCGTCGCTAACGTTCTGTCCAGGTGTATCTTTTGTTTTATTTGAACCTTGCTTGGAATTGCAAATGCAATCAAGCTGTATTGCAAGAGCAATACTGAGGAATTGCAGTGTAGTCCCAGTCCTCATTCTCAATCCTGGTATATCTCCGATAATTCTTCGCAAAGGTCAAACGCTTGGTAATGTCGAGCCCTTAGATGAAAACTCATGTTATCTCGCAGATGCCCAGTTAAGTCCACCTACGGAGCAGAAATCGATAAACAATGGTATGATCAGTATGAGCACTCTTACCTTCGACGACACGGAGCTCAATGAGAAACAGAAGGCAAAGCTTTTGGAGCTAATATTAAAGAACAAAGATGTATTTTCGCAAACCGAATGTGACCTGGGTAAATGTGATGCTGTACACCACCGCATCAACACAGGTGATAATGCCCCGATTCGACAGCGCCCGTACAGAATCCCAGCTTCACAAAAGGAAGTCGTGCAACAACATGTTAAACAAATGTTAACACAAGGAATAATTAGCGAATCAAACAGCCCATGGGCAAGTCCCATTGTCATTGTGAAAAAGAAGGATGGCACTGACCGCTTTTGTGTTGACTTTAGAAGACTGAACGCTATCACGAAGAAAGATCAATATCCTCTGCCACGTATTGACGAAATATTAGATTGTCTGGGACGGTCTATGTATTTCACCACACTTGACTTAGCCTCGGGCTATTGGCAAATTGCTATGCATGAAAACGACAAAGAAAAGACAGCATTTACGACAGGCTGCGGGCTGTATGAGTTCAACGTTTTACCATTTGGCTTATGCAATGCGCCGGCGACGTTTCAAAGACTGATGGAATGCACTTTAGCAGGTTTAAATTGGAAGAAGTGCTTAGTGTATATTGATGACATCATCGTTTTTTCGACCAGCTTTGACAGACATCTTAGTGATCTAAATGATGTATTTGACAGGCTCCGAAAAGCCAAACTGAAACTAAAGCTCCGTAAATGTGAATTTGCTAGACCAAGAGTTACGTTCCTTGGGCACATAGTGAGCAAGAACGGGGTTGAAGTGGATCCATCAAAAGTAGCCAAGGTTGAAAATTACCCACAACCACGAGATATTACGGAACTACGACAATTTCTGGGTCTTGCAAGCTATTATCGTCGTTTTGTGCAAAACTTTGCACAAACTGCGGCCCCTCTCCATCGACTCCTAACCAAACATACTGACTTTAAATGGAGTCCAGAGACAAATAGTGCTTTTGAAGCACTAAAGAAACAGTTGACGTCAGCCCCCGTGTTAGGCTACCCCGACTTTTCGAAACCTTTCACCTTATACACAGATGCTTCTGGGACTGGATTAGGTGCTATTTTATCGCAAGAAACTGACGGAAAGGAACATCCTATTGCATACGCCAGTAGGACTTTACAGAAAGCAGAGAAGAATTATTCAGTGACAGAGCTTGAAGCGTTGGCTGTGGTATGGGCAATCAAACATTTCCGCCCATATCTCTACGGTAAAGCATTTACAGTTGTAACTGATCACGCACCCCTAAAATGGCTTTTAACTACGAAAAATAGCTTGTCCGGACGAGTCGCTAGGTGGCAAACGTTGCTGCAAGAACACAATATGAGCATACGATACCGGCCTGGCATAAAGCACGGAAATGCAGATGCGTTATCTCGGGCGCACAACATGGAAACTCAACGCACACAAGCTCCGTATGCGCTGTGCGGTTTCGCAGGAGAGGTATCAAGCGTGCTTGTGCGCAAACAACATGAAGATCCCGACTTGATCGCGCTGATTCAGTATCTGACAGATAAGACGTTACCACATGACGAAAATCGTGCTAAGTTAATTGAACGGCACGCGCGGAGATACAAACTAAAAAGTGGTGTATTGTACTATGTTGGTGAAGGACGAGATCAAACAGTCTTGGAGTGCTCTAAGCAGGGCAAGACTTTCAGTTCTGTAGCTTGAACAGAAACGGCCTGCTGGTTCCAGTATGTGTCTTTTTTGTTGCAGCCGGTTATTAATTGCCAGTATCCCGCTGCCGCCGTTGAGGCGTCCGCCGAGAGCTGAGCCGTCAGTGAATATCTGGACATCTGGTTTGCCAAGATTTTTCATAGTTTCTTCGGCTACAGCTTTCTTTTTCTCTGGGTTGTCGGACCGGGTGACTGGCAAGAGTAGATTTGGAAAGATCTCAAGGCCAGGTGGTAAGCGCCAGGGTGGGAATGCTCCAGTCGGGCAGATTGGTTCAACTGGATGGTCGGCTAGACCAGTTTCATTAGCCCCGGCTTTACCGAGTTCCCTCCATGATGTTTGGCTAGCTAGTCGTTGAGCAACTGTCGTTTCGCAGGAGGCCTTTGTAGGATTCTCTCCAGGTAGTCTGCGACAGTATTCGTATGCTTGGCTTGTGATTATTCTTCCACGGACAGCATACGGTATCAGGTTAGCTTCACATTGGGTTGGGTCGGCCGGTGAGCCGCGGGGGCAGCCGGTAATAATTCGCGCGGCTTCGTTTTGAATGGTCTGGAGTTTCTGTATGTTTGACATAGCTGTTGACCCCATCCATGCTGCAGCACAGTATTCGACCGCGGAGTTGATGTATGTGAGGTATACTAAGCGAAGGTCCTCCTTGCTACAGCCCCAATCAGTATCTGCTAGAGCCTTCAGGATCGAGTTGCGTTTTCTCGTTTTCTTGATTATATGGTCGATATGGGCTCTAAATGAGAGGCTTGGGTCAAACTTTACTCCAAGGAACGTGGGGTTTTTAGAGTATGGAACTGGCTGGCTTGAGATGGTTAGATTCGGTCTTAGGCGCTGTTCCTTGTTCCAGGTTGTGAATATGGTGGCTTCACACTTTTCGACGTTTATCTTTATGTGATTCTTGCGGGACCAAGCGTCTATAAGGTTCAGAGCTTGCTGGATGTGGCCTTCGGCTTTCCTTATGTCCGGGTCCTGGCTCCAGATTGCCAGGTCATTGGCAAAAAGCGACACCTTGACTGTTGGCGGGAGCTGCTTGGTTATTGAGTTAATATAAACCAGGAAAAGGGTAGGGGATAGAACGCACCCCTGTGGTACGCCACTGCGGAAGCGCCTTGACTTACTGCTTTTTCCCTCGAAGACCACTTTGTTGTACCTCTCTTCTAGGAATGCTCGGATCCACTTTATGAGGCAAATGGGTAGTCTCAGTTTTAGTAGTTCGTTCAGGATCCCGGTGTGCCATACTCTGTCAAATGCTCTTGAGAAGTCAATCAGAGTTAGCACTGTTCTGGCAGCAGGTTTCTTTTTGTTGAATCCATCTGCTATAGATTGAGTGATGCGGAGTACTTGGTCTTGAGTGGACCGCATTTGTCGGAAGCCTGCTTGATTTGGGTCGATTGCTTGGTTTTGTTCCAACCAGAAACATAGTCGGTCTTTTATGTGCCGTTCCATAACTTTCGCAATACATGATGTTAGCGCTATAGGACGATAGTTAGAGACATCTGCAGCGCTTTTCCCAGGTTTGAGGATTGGGATTATATTAGCACATTTCCATTTGCTATCACAGTAGCCGGAGGAGTAGCACTTGTTGCACACAGCTAACAGAAAGAGCTTGCCCAGGGTGGTAAGATGCTTTAGGCTGGCGTTGCTGATACCGTCCGGTCCTGGCGCGGCTTTCACTTTCAGTCGGCTTAGGATCAGTGATAGCTCGCTGATTTATATACGGGCCTAGGCCCGTCTGGGTAGCCTAACACGGGGCTGACGTCAACTGTTTCTTTAGTGCCTCAAAAGCACTATTTGTCTCTGGACTCCATTTAAAGTCAGTATGTTTGGTTAGGAGTCGATGAAGAGGGGCCGCAGTTTGTGCAAAGTTTTGCACAAAACGACGGTAATAGCTTGCAAGACCCAGAAATTGTCGTAGTTCCGTAATATCTCGTGGTTGTGGGTAATTTTCAACCTTGGCTACTTTTGATGGATCCACTTCAACCCCGTTCTTGCTCACTATGTGCCCAAGGAACGTACCTCTTGGTCTAGCAAAATCACATTTACGGAGCTTTAGTTTGAGTTTGGCTTTTCGGAGCCTGTCAAATACATCATTTAGATCACTAAGATGTCTGTCAAAGCTGGTCGAAAAAACGATGATGTCATCAATATACACCAAGCACTTCTTCCAATTTAAACCTGCTAAAGTGCATTCCATCAGTCTTTGAAACGTCGCCGGCGCATTGCATAAGCCAAATGGTAAAACGTTGAACTCATACAGCCCGCAGCCTGTCGTAAATGCTGTATTTTCTTTGTCGTTTTCATGCATAGCAATTTGCCAATAGCCCGAGGCTAAGTCAAGTGTGGTGACATACATAGACCGTCCCAGACAATCTAATATTTCGTCAATACGTGGCAGAGGATATTGATCTTTCTTCGTGATAGCGTTCAGTCTTCTAAAGTCAACACAAAAGCGGTCAGTGCCATCCTTCATCCTTGGAAAGATTGTTTAACGCATCCAAAACACTCTTCATCGTCACTTGCTCGTTCTTGCTTGCGAAGTTTACAGGGGCGTCTGACGTGGTACTTTGTTCAGTTATTAGACCAGCAGCTGATCTTTCATTCACCAAATGAGACAAATGAACAGAACCAGAACTAGGGATGCCACAAACGGCAGCTTTTTGGTGTGAGCTTGACAACACCGTATCAATCTTTTGATAAGGTGTGGACAAGTTCAACTGACTTCCTTGTATTGACGTTGTTGTTGGCCAACTGGTACTTGATAACAACAAATTTGCCTCATGCCGTTTGGCAAGTTCCACCGCCTTGACAAAAGTTGGCGGGTCTGAAATCAACACTAGCTGCTGCAGATTAGGCACTAGGTTACTCACAAAAAACTCTTTCATGAGCCGTCGCAGAGCGTCGTTGCCAATACTTGGGTACGCCGAACGTACCAGTTTTTGAATTGAAGTAGCAAAATCGGCAACGGATTCGCCTGGGCGTTGTTTACGACGATGTAATTCAGCACTACTAAATTTTTCTAGTTCAGCAGGTTGTAGTATGGCGACTAATTTATCTCGTAACTCTTTATAATTTTTTTTAGACTCGGAGTCTAAGTGCAAATATGCATCTAGGGCTCCATCACGCAAGTACGCTGGCAGCATTTTAACCATTTTATCTTCTCCCCACGAACTAGCTTGAACTAAGAGCTCAAACATTACAAGAAACTCGGAGAAGTCTTCTCCAAGACGGCCAGAAAAAGGAGCCAGTGTAATAGGTACTGGGCTCGATGTACTCGACTGACTGCGAGACTCTAGTCTCTGCTGCAGAGTCATTATCAGACCTTGTTGTTGCTGAATTTGTCTATACATTTCGTCAGCCATGATTTTATGTTGACCTCGAGTTCGTACACCTGTTTCAGATTCAAACATGCAAAGGAAATGACGCTGACACGATGGGAAAACTAGACAAATAATCCCTACTAGTATGAACTTAGTAGACCTATCTAATTTGTAGTATGAACTTATGTAACCTAAACTGCCTAAAGTATCAAGCAAATCAAGAAGAATGATGCTACACACAATACAAAAAAAATATTACGAAATAATTGTAACGGATGCAGTTGACAAGCAAGCGAGGTAACTGAGTGTATCAAACTCGCCACTTCCAGTCAAAACAATTGCACACTTGAAATTACTCTTTGGACCGTTCCACGTATTACACAAAAATAGGTAGGCTCGCAGGTGTCTGCAAATCGCAGCGCCAGTTTGTAGTAGGCATGTACGAGTCTTGAGCAGTAAGGTAGGTACGTACAACGTATATACGTACTCTTGCATTACAGGGGGGCTGCCGGATGTCTGAAGGGGGGGGGGGTGCCGACCCCTCTCAGGGGGGGGGGGGGTAGATACCCCCCTCCCTACCCACCCCTATGTGCATCTATGGCCAATTCCTAAAATAAATTAAACGGTTTAGATTAAAATTTGTTTTGCCATAACTCATGATATATTTTATGCATTTATATATACAAAATTTGCGAAATTATTTGTAGCACCTTGCGCGTATGCACAAAATTTTGCAAGTCTACCTCAACAGTAAGATAAGTTATTAGGCAAACAAAATCCGTTTAATCCATTTTAGGAATTGGCCAGTGATAAATATTAAGGTTAGATAATAAAAATTTAATTTACATCGCAATAGAGATATGTAGAAGACATTTATTAAAGATTAAAATCATAGATGAACATATGTCAGTCTGTCGGTTAGTTACATATAGTCGGCGTCTTCCATGTTTGGGGGTGGTAACTTTCTCTTTTCAAATAAAAAAAGCTGCTGACACGCAGCCGCAAAACAACCCAAAATTGAGCTAATAATACCAAAGTCTATGATAAAAAAACAAAAGCAAGACACGGACAACCTTTACGGACAAGTATGAACTGTAAGTGAAAAAAAAAACAATACTGACCGTGACCACAAGTGGCGCTGCAAAAACCCCAGTTGGCCCAAAGAGTGTAGTTTGTCTTTCGGTTCTCCTTTGGGACTATGGAGTCACAATGGCCAGTGTTACAAGCCACTCTCTCTCTATCTACATCCAGACATATGCTAAAACAGTTGCTTACATACGCACGCTGAGGAAAGTTGGCGGGGGCAAAGAGTCATCGACCGAGAAGTAGGGCTGATCTGCGAATTTTTCACGAATTTAGCCAATTTAAGGGGGTGATAGCCGACCTGAGGGGGGCGGACCTTTCTGGGAGGGCAGAGCGAACAGGTTGGGAGGGGGAGGGAGGGAACAATCCCACCTAACGCCGCCCAGGCCCATTTATGCTTAAATAGCGCATAGGCCTAATTCATATGGAAAAAGTAGTTTTCCGGTGCTACTAATCAAAAATCTAATGTACCCAATAATGGTTGTTAAAGTATGTAACCGGAAACTTTGACAAACTATAGCACAATCGGCACTCACAAGTGATACTCTGTAAAAACTATAAATAAGTTTTACCTATGCATAAGTTGATAAGTTAATGAGATGCATAAGCTTTTTGAGTGAAAGTATTTCGTAACAGCTACTTAACTTAACTGAAATATCAGGAAAAAAATGTGTGGTCGATTCAATCATACTTCCAGCCATTTGTCCTTTCAGCTAGCAAATTTACAAACTACATCAATACGCTATATAAGATCATCACATGGAGAAATTATTCCTTAATATTCCGTAAAATATGTTCCGTAATTTTCCTACAGGAATCTCGTAATTTGACGTCTGCACTGACATACGGCTGTAAGTATGAATGAACCCCAACCTGCTGATGCAAGCCCTTGTTCTGAGTCTGGTACCACCATTGCAGGATCGGGAACATAAGCTCCACTGAGACCAACCCGTCCAATTTTCCGAATCAGTTAGTTTCGCAGGTTTGCGACGAATCTAAGTCACAAGCGCATTTTAGGTCCGAATTCTCGGCAGCTAAGAAGCTTAAGGAAAGTTTTGGAACACAGTTTAGTTGAATTAAAGTTTTGGAATTATTTGAATTAGTTGCTGTACGTATTGGTTACGATTAGGTGACGAAATAAGGCAATTTTGTTTATTTTTTTAAATGTTTTAAAACGTTTCTTAAATATGTACCTAACATAAAAATATGAAAATTTTACCTAAATTTGCTATAATTCAATGTAATAAAATTTAAATATAATCGCTTCAAAAAACTCTAATTCAGTCTAGTCATTAGTTGTTTACAGTAGAACCGGCAGAAGTTTGAATCAGGCCGGGCCGGCCCTGAATCACACCGGCCCGGCCCTCATTTCAACTCTGTCCTGACTGTTGTGAGAAGCAAACACGTACGTATGTAGGTACAAACGCACTGCCTACGTAGCAGCCTGTCGTGTGGTGGGTTCCTAGTGTGTGTCGCTGTCGCATCTTTTCCAATGTTACTCTGTGTGTTATTATTATGGTTATTATTTGTATATAAGTTAATTTGTATATAAGTTATATATACTACTTGTCTTTTTTATACAATTTTGTAGCTTTTACGGTTTGACAGTTCTATTAGGTTTAGTGTTAAAGTTAACACAAGGGTCGCTCCCTCCTTTGGTTTTTTTGTCCCGGCCGGAGAAATTTCCTGATACGTCTCCAATTGACCAAATTTGGCCTAAAAATAAAAAAAATTTCCCCTATTTTTGTAGGGGCTACCGCACCCAGACCCCTACGACTCTGTGGCTTACTATTTTTGTTATTATTTTCGTCAAAGCCTATACATGCATTGAGTACATTATACTTTATGCTACATGTCTGATGTGACGTTATGTACCATCTTTTGTTTTAATTGGTCGGTCGGAAAAAATTTCTCATACGTCTCCAGTTGACCAAATTGGCAAATTCAGTCTAAAAATTGGAAAAATCTCAAATTTTTTTCTGGGGGCTGCCGCCCCTAGAGCCCTGCAACTTTGTGGTTTAATGATTTTGCGTTTGTAAAGCATCTTATCAGAGTTCAATTGCTAAAAAGTGCATTTTAACCCATCACAAAAAAATCGAAGTCATCCCCCCTTGAAACTTTTTCTGGGTACGCCACTGGTGATATATACTGTTTTTATTATGAACTTTTCGCACAATAAGCTATAGTATGTACATATTCAGTAGCATAAGCCTATAAGCAACACACTAAGTTCTTCAACTGCCAAGGGCAATTGAACTGCCCAGTAATGAAAATTAGGGCCGATCAGGGCCGGGTCGGGCCGAGCCGAAAAAGCCGGCCCTGATCTCATCTCTAGTTCACTGCAAGGGATTCTTACATTTTAAAAGAATTAAAAGAATAAACGCTCCGGGAATCGAGCTAGAATACCCAAAATACTGCTAATATAACAACACAGAACCACACAAAAACTTCCCCACTCTCATTTCCAAACGCTTTGCAGGCTGACCTTTGACCCTGGCTTAGGGCAGTGCTGAGTGAGGCAGCTTTGTGTTTCCTTACGGAGGTGGTCCGGACAAAGTCCTTTGGTGCAAGCCCGACTGCGCCACTGCTGACCACTGCCACAGCTACTAAACAAAAAAGGTCAATCTAATTGTATGGTTTAGGGTCGATTGTACTTACAGCCGCCGGTCAGCCGGCTAAATTACGAAACAATCACGCCACTATTAGTGTATAAAATCAGATTCCGGTGTGATTATTTCGTAAGTTTGCCGATGTAACGGACATATGGTTACAAGGATGAATCGACAATAAAGGTCCGTTCCACCGACAAAATTACAAAATAATCACACGACAAGAATTATACCTTAGGAGCGTGATCTACAGGTACAACACATGCTCATCTTATGCACTTTTGTGATTATTTGGCTGAACGAAATGGACTGTAAGTATGAATCGACCCTAATGTTAGTCAGATACAAAAGCAACGTAGCCCTACTTCTCCACACAAACCATCGAGATTCAACGTGCTATAATACGTAAAATGCAATTATTACAGCATACACTCAAATATTATTATCAAGAGTACATAATAGTGTCTCATTCTTATATAATAATAATGAGCCACTATTATGTACTCTTCATATATGTTTGTCATGAACCACTGTTATGTACTCCTGATATCATTAGGTGTGGCTTACGCAGAGCAAGGGGACCAACCGGACCATGGACCCAAGAGGTAGTTGGACGGACAGGCTTGGCTGTTACAAGTCCGTTTCTCATTGGCACTGCCGTGACAGTTTTCGACACTGTGACGGTTACTGTTTTGACACTGCCGACTGCGACTCACCTCTCCACTCCCACAAGTTTTGGAACCTGCAATGAAACAATTGATAATAGGGAAGGCTTTAATATATGATTGACAGCGTATTTTGGTGTTATTTTTAGCTTTGTATATATAAACTAAACCAACTAAGTACTATTTCTTTTAGTCCACAAGTTCAATAATCAGCAAAATTTGTCCTTTTTTTCATTTTCAAGCATTTTCAAGAAAACTATCCAACTATGTAAACCGATTTTTTGCATGAAGATGGTTGTCAAATCAAGACCTTATACAACAAGCAGCAATTTTATGCAAAATTTATTGAGTTTTGATCCATGGTCACAGCGTAATTGACCAACAGTCAGTGCAACATATTATCGCTAGAATAGACATCAGCTGGAAGAAGTCCCTTCAAAGGAAGTTTAACCTGTCGCTCCCATTATTTCAACTTTTTACTAAAGTTTTTCGGTATTTTTTTTAAAATTGTAAATTTTACGTTAATTTTACGAATATAGTTTTAAATCATTATGTTGAAGAAAAGATTCCCTATTTTGTGAAAGAAACAAGAAAAAATGGCGTAGAGGATCGAGCCTGGGACTTTTGTGTGGACTTGGAGAATGCGTAACAACACTGCACCCAACAGAACCCCCAACTCTGTCAGCCCCAAATATTATTCTTTTCTCTAAAGGCCTATTCACACGAGGGCGCATGAGCGGGCGCATGAGAGGGCGCATTCTATTTTCACACTGCCTGCTGCATTATTTAACACAATGCACTAGGCTCGTGCGCCAGCTCATACGCAATGTAGTGCGCCATGGCGTACACCATGGCGTACGCCATGCGATGCGCCATGGCGTACGCCATGGAGCAAAATGCGCCCTCGTGTGAATAGGCCTTTAGTCTACCTCATTCGACCCACACACAGTTTTCTGACGTGACTGATAGGGTTTGCCAACCTCAAGAAGACCCGTGGATCCACATACAAAAGGGTTGCACTAGCACAGTCTTACACACACCTGATCCGACTGTTTCCCCCGATCCATCCCACATTTCGTTCCTTAATTTAGAAAAAACAGCGTAGCACCCCCCCCCCAACCCTCGGTTGACGACTCACTCCAGGTTTCTGCAGCTTAAGGGGTGGCTACCCAGGTCAAAAGTTCTCCAAATTTGCTTATTTTCACATATGTTACTCCCCCAAAGCACTTCTACCTCAGATAAGAACAATTAAGCTTGAAGGTGCACTTTTGGTTCAGTGCGTTTGTCAGTGTATTTACATAAGCAAAAGTACGCAAAAAAGCCGAAAAGTAGCCCTTATTTGGACAGTTCTAGCACAAACCACATTAAGCCAATCAGGCTGAAACTTGGCATAGTAGTAGCCCACATATGCGCAAAATCCTGTGATCCGGATTTTTGATATGTATTTTCAAATCTAAAATCGAGGGCGAAATGTGAAAAAATGGCCGTTTTTTGGACCCGCCAAATTTGAGTGATTTTACGTTTGACGTCATTGCTCAGGCCATGAGCAAAAATTTAAAAAAATGGATCATAGAGCTTGAGATATGACGTTAGAATATCAAATCATGTAAAAATCAGCTTCGTCAGTGCTAGCCAAAATTTCGAGTAAAGGGGTGCTTTGCAACCACAAAAACTTTTTTGCGCCTATGATGTACACGTAGAATTAAATTTTTGGGAACCCCTAGTGAAAAATTAGCAATAACATTGGTTCCAGTTTGTTACATCAGCGATGCGCTTTCCCTGAGGCTACATTGTGTGCAAATTTGAAGCGAATCGGAGAACCTAAAATTTTCACTTTTTCAGGTAGCCCCCCCCAGCCCCCCTAAAGGTGTTTGAATGCCTTGAATTTACCGAACCTAAGGCACAAATTCCGACGAACCAACCCACCACAGGGCCTTAGCAAAAACAAATATCTGTTCGGTTAGTGTATGTTCTGTGTAGCTATCAAATCAAGGTGTTTGCCAAAAAAACACGGTGCATTTATGGCTTACAAATTTACACCATGCTATGTATAAAATGCTTAACTTTGGTTCATACTTCATACCTGTCCGTACTTGCGTCTATAAGCTAGTACAGACTCACAGTTGTAAATGCAATCTGTTTCAGTCTTCCAGTCTAGCTCATGCGCCCGAAATTAGTCTCTGATTGACGAAGTTTTGCACAGCAGCTACTTGAGCTTGCAGAATAAACTAAACTGTAATAAACGCGTACTTGAGGTACCAATAAAATTGTTATGCCAAAATTATTACTATTTTCTGGTTAAACACCTGTTTTCGAATACATCTATTTGAAACTGCAGTCAAGGTGCGTTTTACTTAGTTTTGGGATGACTTTTTTGTTGCTGCTTGTTTTGAAGAATTCTGGAAGTAATTAAATGCATTTTACCTAGGTTTCGATAACTGAAGCGTCAGTCAATAAAAAATTATGTTTAGGGCATTAAAGAACAATAGAAAACGACTAATTTGGTCATATCGGCCCTACAGTAAGCTAGCTAGCAAGTAGCAACAACGAACCGAAGCTAGCTGGCTGGCCGCCTGGGCCAGCTCACACACACACACATTACAGGAAAATTACACACAAACACGCTCACAAATTTGCCACAGTGATTACATGTAAGACGTGCAATTTACGTAGGGCAAAACAAATGTAAAGTCCTGTCGCTACTGAGGTAGCGACAGGAAAAAATAAGCTGAAGCGCTTCTGTTAATTCTTGACATTAGCTGACCGAAATTTGTCCTTTTCCTTCTGTTCTTAAGGACAAGTATGAACCTTTACAGTCCGGAATATGCAATAATCTTAGCGTGTTCATTTTTTGCAGTCTAAATAAACATACTGCTGTTACCATGACAACAATATGCTAATGAGCTTGAACGATTAGTCTATTATTCCATTTGTCGCCGTCTATACGGGCATACTGCGGTTACCATGGCAACAATATGCAAACGAGAACCTTACAGACAGACCAAGATGACCATAGCGTCCACTGGGGGAGTTTATCGGGACAGGATGGCTTCACGCAAGCTCCTGTTTCGCGCGCCAAATCAGTAGCCTCACAGACGCCACCGTAACATTTTCGAATGCGCGACCGTGTCCCTAAAAATATAAATAAAACGAGCTTTACCAAATGAGTTATGGCGGAATGAGTTAGGTAGCTATTTTAAAGTTTGATTTTAAAAATGTTGACCACTGAGACAAAACAAAACATTTCATTACAAAAAACATTTCAGCCAATCAGAGTACAGTGAGTAGCTGCTGAAATCAGTCCACCTGTTTTCGCAAACTTGTTTGGTGTGACTTTAGTCTCACAGTTTATATGAGCATACATTATCTGAGCTGCACGTAAATTTAAGTTTAACTAAATTTTTGAAAGAATTTAAATGAAATTACATAATTTAAGGACTTCGTGGGTCGTGATTTACTTGGAAATAAAGCTGTTAGTCAGCCGCTACTATTTATTTAATTTTAATCCATTGAATCCATTCTGCGATTAAGTTAATCTTAACCTGATCCACAAGAAACGGAGCAGCGAAACCAGACCGACCAATCAGTCCACGAGCCGCCGCTGTCGAGTTGACCGCAGTCTGACATCTCTGAAATTAAATTTAATGTCTTGAGTTTGGCGCGAAAAGTGAATAACATAGGGACAAAACTACAAAATGAATAGATATTTCGAACGTATGTTGAATAATGCATCAGCAGTAGGCATAGACGTTGTGCATCTTTCTTTGTCTTTGTTTAGTCAGTTACTGTCTGTCAGCGATCGAATAAGTGTCGATTCATCTTTACAGCCGTATGTCCGCTCAGCCGGCAAAATTGAAAACGCCACAAATTCTTCATACCATACACTATTTGTGGTGGGATTATTTCACATTTTACTGGCTAAACGTAAATTTGATATTATGAGTCGTGAGACTAGTTTTTCCTATCGCTACCTCAGTAGCGACAGGACTTTACCTTTGTTTTGCCCTACGTAAAATATATTGTATATTGTATATAAATACGTGTATTTTGTGTAGCAAATTTGTGTGCGTGTGTATATGTAATTTTACCGTTATGTGTGTGAAGTGGCCATGCAGCCAGCCAGCTAGCTTCGTGTTGTTGTTGCTAGCTAGGTTACTGTAGAGTCGAAATGGCCAGATAGGTGTTTTTTAATGTTTTCAAGTCCCTAAACAGGAATTTTTCGTAACTGACGCTTCAATTATCGGAAACCAGATAGGTAATGGATAATTGAATTACTTCCAGAATTAATTAAAATAAGCATCAAAAAATTAGCAAAAGTCGTCCCAAATTAAGCAAAGCGCACCTTGATAGTGGTCTCAAAGGTATTTAAAAACAACAATCAAATCCAATCAAGAAATTTTAATAATAGTTTGGCATTAACAGTTTTATTGGTACATAATTGGTCGAGTAAGCGTTTATCACAACAACTACTTAGCAAACTATCTGTTAACTTTTACTGTAAACGGAAGTTGAATCAAATGATATTACAGGCTAAAGCCCGGTCCAAACATTGTCCGTAACAGTCTCATTTATTCTATAAGTCAATTTTTATGTAGTTTCTGTGCAAAACTTTGGAATGCAAGTTTGTTGTGTGTGAGCTAGACTGGAAGACGCTAACTACTGCAAACAAGAGTGCATTTTCAACTTCTGTACTGACATATAGACACAAATACGGACAGATATAAACCAAGCTTGAGGCTTTCTAGACCATGGTTTAAATTTATAATCCATTTATGCATTTTTCATGAAAATCCTGATCGCTACACACAACAGGCACTGACCGATCAGACCGTTTTTGCTAAACCCTGTGGTGGGTCGGTTCGTCAAAATTTGTGCCCTACTTATGTAGGTTTGGAAAATTCAAGTCATGCACACACATTTAAAAGCTGAGGAATTCGGGGGGGAGCCGTCAACAAAGGGGGAAACGCTACGCAGTTTGTTTTTAATTAGGGAATGAAATGTGGAGATGGATTGGGGGTCAGAGTGTGTAAGACTGTGCCTCTCTTTGTCTTTCATGGAATCCTTCGTAAATCCGAAATCCTTCATGGTTATATATTCGATGTGGGTGCATGCGCTAAATAACCTGTCTGTGAGTATGGCACATTCTATGATTGCGAGTAAACCAGGAAACCGTGTGCGGGCGTCGAATGAGGTAGACTTGGAGGCCTACGTTTAAATACGGTATCGGGTTGGCTACGTGAGCAAGGTGCCGATAAAGTTTTAGCGTTTACTCCTTCCTTTGTTTAAAAGAAGGTTTAATGGCTTAATAATTGGGGCTACAAGACTTGGGTGTTGTGATGCAGTGCTTAGCATTTTCCAAGCCCATATAAAAGTCCCCGGCTCGATACTCTACAGTTCTACACCTCTTTCTTTTTTTTCCTTTTTCGAAAAATAATCCTTCTTGCAAATATTAATATTTAACTTCAATCGACGAAATTTTTAAAAACAGTTTTGCAAAAATACCGCAAAACCTTTATGAAAGTAGAAAGAATTTGAGCGACAGGTTAAACTTCTTTAGAAGGAATTTCTTCCAGCTATTCTATTCTACCGATTATACAGTTGGACTGAAAATTACTACTGTTGGACAAGACTGCAATACTGCTGTGGCCATGGATCAACACTCAATAAATTTTGCATAAAATTGCTGCTTGTTTGTCACTAGCGCACACCCCTTTGCACAACAAACTTAACAACGACTAAAGGGGGTAATGTCGTTTTTGTGGTTTTTGACATTTCAGTGTAATTTTTGCGCCCACAGAACTCAAGCTAAAAACGGACTACGGCTTCGAAACTTTAACCACATTATCTTTAGGAAAATATCCCCACCCGTTTTTTTTCTTTTCTAAAAATAGTTTGTAGAGTCGGTGTTATGGGCTTTTGAAAATTTTAGAGAAAAGTCAAATTACGTGATTTTTGCACGAAAATGTCATTTTCTCAACGTAGAAACGACTTATCAACTATATCAAAAAAACGGGTGGGGATATTATGTCAGTGCATAACTGCAAAAAGTTTAGTAGTTGTTGGCTGATCTTGAGTTTCATAACTGTGGCGCAAAAATTAGTCAAAAAAACCGCTGATGGGGTGTATTCAAATGATAGCAGCAGTAAATTTGCAAAAGATAATCTGCTTTTAAATATAGTTTTTTTTTAAAGCTAGAAGGTGTAAAAAAATGTAAAAAGGACCGCTCTAGTTTTTGTTGAGGTTAAGGGGGTAATTGCGTTTTTAGGTGTTTTTTAAACTACCATAACTGCACTTAACCTCAACAAAAACTAGAGCGGTCTTTTTTACATTTTTTTTACACCTTCTAGCTTTAAAAAACTATATTTAAAAGCAGATTATCTTTTGCAATTTACTGCTGCTATCATTTGAATACACCCCACATCAGCGGTTTTTTTGACTAATTTTTGCGCCACAGTTATGAAACTCAAGATCAGCCAACAACTACTAAACTTTTTGCAGTTATGCACTGACATAATATCCCCACCCGTTTTTTTGATATGGTTGATAAGTCGTTTTTACGTTGAGAAAATGACATTTTTGTGCAAAAATCACGTAATTTGACTTTTCTCCAAAATTTTCAAAAGCCCATAACACCGACTCTACAAACTATTTTTAGAAAAGGAAAAAAACGAGTGGGGATATTTTCCTAAAGATAATGTGGTTAAAGTTTCGAAGCCGTAGTCCGTTTTTAGCCTGAGTTCTGTGGGCGCAAAAATTACACTGAAATGTCAAAAACCACGAAAACGACATTACCCCCTTAAGTGCAGTTATGGTAGTTTAAAAAAACACCTAAAAACGCAATTACCCCCTTAAACCACACAAAACTGTAGTATAGTTTTTCGCAATGCTTTAAAAATTACAGAGGATCCAGATACAAATCCCATTATTTATATTTTATTTTTTTTCTAGATTGAGAACAGTTTTTGCAAGAAAAAATTTAAAATAGAAAAGTTCACATTATGCGGCAATAATTGACCGACCTTCAGGGCAACTGCCTCCATCTTGTAGAATGACGCGGCTATTACACTTTAATGGCTAAAACAAATAATTACATGACAACGATTGCAGCACCGACCTCTATACGCTCTGACATGAACCACTTCAAAAATAATTTTAAAAAATTTTGTTTTCTGCTCAACAATTACGTCGACAACAAACAAAAAGCAGAGTACAGTTCAGACTTACAAGACACTGTCCCTCAACGCAGTAACGCCTGTGTCCACAGGTTGCCCCATTTGGCAAGAAATCTCCAAAAAATCTATATGAGTTCAGCGATTTGTCCATTTCAGTATTAATTTCACAGAACAGCTAAAACGAAATCTTTTGATAAAATGTATCAGTTTTACTCTAGTTGCATAACTAGGTTACACATGTAGACTAGAATCACAAAAGTAATTACTAATTACAAAAAATAAATTTTCGGAACAGAAGTTGAAAATCAAAATCCGGCGAATACTTGAACTTATCTTATTGCGTCTTCTTGTTTTTTTCCTGTTGCGGCACACTGCAACTGATCTTTATGATGATCCCAGTTCAAAATGTCAATTGTAGTTCAAAAACTGAATAAATAGGTGACCGTTGTCCTAAAAAACCTTAAAACATTTGTCTTATTGCCCTTAAACAAAAGAAAAGACAACAATTAAAAGAAAGAAAGAAATGAAGGCGCCGGGAATCGAACACAGGCCGCTCGTGCCGACGTCAAGAATGCTAACCACTACACCACAGCCCCCAAGTCTCGTAGGCCCTATTTCTCATTAGGTTTGCTACCTTACAGGCCCGATCGTTTTGTTTGGTGAGCTGCTTTCCTCGACCCGTCAATTCGGCGTCATTCCGTTTAATCCTGTATCTCAGACACAAATCGTCCATCACTTTCTGAACGGTCGCTTGGCTGGAGCATGTTGTGGACTGAAAAACAGACACTTTGACTGCAGATTTAGTTACCACTTACCATTACCATTTAGTTTAGTTGGAAGTAAACCACAGAATGCAAAAATACGAGATTTCAAGTTGTCTATAAACTAGCAATCTACATACCTTATGATTTTGTTGAGGACAGACAAATGCTCTAAGTCTAGCCCCCTGGCAAACCCTCCCACCGTTACTGGGCTCAGGGTTGTTGCATCGTCGCTGAGATAATGTAAGTGCGATGGTGTCGGACACCTCCTGGCAAACCGGACAGAATTGAGTGCACGACACTGCAGACCAAGATGACCACCCACCATCTATTCGCTGAAATTAAAAAATTAATTGGTCGGTTACGTCATTCTAAATAATCTAATCACTATTAACGGTTACCGTATTACCTCAAATAAAGTTCCAGGGGCATTATTAGTTCGTGAACACCTTACCTGGGGGTCTGGGGCTTTATTCAAACGCTGGGCTGTATTCGAGGTAACGGTGACCACTAAGCAGTAGGGCAAAAAAGTTAAGCCATTTTTATTTAAGTTAAAGTTAAAGTTAAAGTTAAGGGGAGCCTTTAATTTAAGTTAAAGTTAAAGTTAAAGTATAGTACTAAACTTTTTTTGAAAGTTAAAGTTAAAGTAAGTTATGCTGCTTGCAATAAAGTTAAAGTTAAAGTAAGACCCGTAACTTTTATAAAAAGTTAAAGTTAAAGTTGAAGCAGTAACTTTTTTAAAAAAGTTAAGTTTAAAATTGCCCTACTAAGCAGTATGAATCTACTGAAGATCAGAGACCGACTCAAGTGTAGATATTGGACATACCCCAGTTGAGATGACATGGTCCATGGGACAATACCTAGTATTTAAAAACAAACCGAACTTTTACTATATAAGGCAAACTAGTGTGTTACAAATGACAACTGAACTAGTCTGACTAAAAAATAAATGAACACTGGCTGAAATTTCTTGTGCAAACCGCTGTTTACTGAGTTCTATTTGAGACTAACTTGCGGAAAGGCCTTGACATGGTGTCCTCGTTGGGTCCAGGGCAGACACTTGCCCCCAAAACAGTACTTTCCCGCCCCACAGCTTGTCCCCTCCAGAGCGGGGTGAGCCGTGATCAGTCGGGGGACCCGCGAGTGCTCGCACCACAGCATGCCACAGATGCCCTCCCAGCTGCGGCGACGGGCCTAAACTAATCCCACAACAGGATTAGTAGGGTTATAGTAGGATTAAATTGGATTTAGAGGATTGGATTTGGATTTAATCGGGAGTTAAGACAGTGGATAATAAGTATATACATACGACTATAAGAACATTGGGAACTGGGAAGCATATAGTCGGGTGCTACTGTTTCCGTCCCATATCTACTTAAATTTGAAACCTTTGCAGGCAAATTAACAATTGCGTATTTTGATGAACACTTTAACGAGCTAGCTTTTAAATTGTCAACTTGGTTAACAAAACAACGCTGGTTTTCAGCCTATGATGCAAACCTGAGCGCAATAAAATTTGTACCATATCCAAAAGTCACAGTCTACTCCAACGAATATCTCCTACAAAGTATTTCGTTATAATAGCTTTTATGTTACCAGAAAGTAGTCTACCCTGTGATCTTATGTTACCAGACAGTAGTCTATCCTGTGATCTTATGTTACCAGAAAGTAGTCTAGCCTGTGATGCTGTGTTACCAGACAGTAGTCTAGCCTGTGATCCTGTGTTACCAGAAAGTAGTCTACCCTGTGATCTTGTGTTACCAGAAGGTACTCTAGCTAGCCTGTGAACTTGTAAAGTACTCTAGCTGGCCTGTGATCTTGTGTTACCAGAAAGTAGTCTAGACAGTGATCTTGTGTTACCAGAAAGTAGACTAGCCTGTAATTTTGTGTTACCAGAAAGTAGTCTAACCTGTGATCTTGTGTTACCAGAAAGTAGTCTAACCTGTGATCTTATGTTACCAGACAGTAGTGTACCCTGTGATCTTGTGTTACCAGAAAGTAGTCTACCCTGTGATCTTGTGTTACCAGAAAGTAGTCTAGCCTGTGATCCTGTGTTACCAGAAAGTAGTCTAGCCTGTAATCTTGTGTTACCAGAAAGTAGTCTAGTCTGTGACTTTGTGCTACCAGAAAGCAGTCGACCCTGTGATCTTGTGTTACCGGAAAGTAGTCTAGCCTGTGATCCTGTGTTACCAGAAAGTAGTCTGCTCTGTGATCTTGTGTTACCAGAAAGTAGTCTACCCTGTGATCTTGTGGTACCAGAAGGTACTCTAGCTAGCCTGTGAACTTGTAAAGTACTCTAGCTAGCCTGTGATCTAGTGTTACCAGAAAGTAGTCTAGACTGTGATCTTGTGTTACCAGAAAGTAGTCTAGTCTGTAACTTTGTGCTACCAGAAAGCAGTCGACCCTGTGATCTTGTAACCAGAATGTAGTCTAGCCTGTAATCTTGTGTTACCAGAAAGTAGTCTAGCCTGTGATCTTGTGTTACCAGAAAGTAGTCTAGCCTGTGATCTTGTGTTACCAGAAAGTAGTCTACCCTGTGGTATCCGGGTCCGTACATGATTCGACACTGTCTGTCAGCGTCATACATATTCCCCGGCAGCATGACACTGCCCAGTGTCAGTGCCTCTGGTTCGGGGCCAGCGGTCAGAAGGCAATTCCGTCTTCTCTTGCTAAAAAATGAAAGGCCAATCCTATCAGTTTCAAAAACACTAGCATTATTTGCTGCAAGTTTGCAAACCGGGGCCTGCAGCGCAAACTGTACAGCCACTGCAGTGCAAGTATACAAATGGCAAAAACTAATTTGATGACATTATGACGAAAATAGTATAAAAAAATAAAAAAAACTTTAATAATATCTATTCCATAAAAATAAATACGTATCATGACTTATAGTTATATTAACTGTCTTGGGTTAATTTAATAACACAAACAGAATGAAAGAAAAATAAAACTGCAGAACCTTGTCCATTTTTTGCTTGTAAAACTTAACGACTGTTGTGAAGCTGATCGTGAGTTGTTAATGTTAATCTGCTTTGTTTTTTGTCTTCGTGAAGTTACATACTTGAGCTTCAGCAGATGTTTTTTGAAATCTCGGGCACTGCAAGCAGACCAGGTGACTTTGCCATGACCAAGGTGGTTGGACATTATGTTGCTGCTGCCGCAACGTTTGCGTTCGTCGTGGTCTACGTTGAAACTGAAAGCATTTGGATGTTTTGACCAAGAGTACATAATGGGAAGAGTATGACACAAAAACTGGCCAATGAGGCACTGTGGTGTAAAATGTGATGCACTTCGCGATTAAGAATCGGACCAAAACTGGCGTCTACCACAATTGAGTCGGATAGCAATTATTAGCCGGCGTTCAGTCAGATCAGTCTCAGCATCCGTTCCGGACCAAATAAAACTAGAACGTGTCTGACATAAGTTGACCTACGATTAACCTACCAATACTACCAACAACTTTAAACCTTAATACCAGTTTAAAACTGGTTTAAAACTACCAACAATATACTAATAAAATAAACCGATATTAAATATAGTTATCCGACAGGTCTAGGTTTGTTGACTACCAATTTAAGACCGAAAATTCATCTTAAACCCTACTAAGCTAACGTTGAAAATGCATCACACATATTCCTTGATTTTAGCACTGTGTGTTGAAGGATAGATATATAAAAGCATACCTGTGGATTATTTCGTGAGCACCGATAAATGCGGCGACAAAATCGGTCCCCTCTGCTAAGGTGCAGCTCCGATACCGCTCGCACATGCCCCCAAATTTAGCCAAACCTAAACAAGAACACTAATTTGTTTGGAAGCGGTAGAAATTTCGGTGAAAGTCAGATAAATGAACTTAG
>JASANF010002198.1:0-33383 GCA_030248245.1 Trissonchulus sp. WLG1_4 | reverse complement strand
GCTGCTGTTTTTTTTTGTACTGTAATTGACTCAAGTGATTTTTGTATTTTTTGTTGTTTTTTTACTCATACACTCCAGGGTTAGGCTTCGTTCATACTTCAGTAGGGCAAGCGGACAACCAACCGTTTACGAGCAAAATATTTTTTTTGTATTTTCAAAAAATTTCAAAAAATTCAGTCTTCATATTTGAGGACATACTCGTCTCAGCACTGAGCTATCGATATCTTTGATAGTTCAGCCCTTTTGTGTAATTTTTTTATTTTTATCAGTATTGTAAAATATAGCTTGTCGGATTTTACATACTTTTTTGCATCTACTTTCTCGTTTCGGTTTCCGATTTGTCGTGTGTCGTAACGAAGTGTGAACAGACCTTTTATTTTCGTCAGCCGTCCATGTCATTTTGATAACCTGTTAATGTCTGACCAAAAGTTTGTTACTGAGCCCAGTGTGTTTTCAAAATTGACCCCAAGAAAAAATGTCTGAGGGGAAGGGGGGAGGGCTGGCGGATTTTCCATTTAAAGCGCCGATCCGCCTCGTTTAAGTGATTCATCTCATAAATTGCGTAATCTATTTAATTTTAAATATGACAACGACTTTTTGTTCAGACTTTATTTATAGTTTAGCTAGTTCGCTGTTCGTATAGTATTGAATTTAGCGGTTAGTAAAATTTATTAATATATACTATGTACTTCTATGTTGTGAAAACCATGACACTTCCAGTGGAATGCCTAAAGGCAGTCTTGCTAAACGCAGTCTATGGGCAGCGTTCTAACATATGTAATACGTGTACAATTTTTCATTACAATGTTCCAAATTACTGAAATAGAACGCCTTAGACTGGTTTTAACGTAAGACTGCCTTTATGCATTCCATCCTTCGTGTCACGCACACACTCAATTATCGTGGGACATAATTATACTGTTAAAACTTCATGGATCCCATGAAGCATAGATTACGTCCGTTGGATTAGAGATAGCAAATTATGGGTAACCGACGACGTTTTTGAGACATTAAAGTGTCTGTGTATATATTTTGGCGCTAATATTTAACGCATCTACCACGCTGCCTGGCTGGCAAAATGGAAGAATATTATAGAGGGCACTTTTGTTTCAGGGGGCTGTCGTACTTACTCTTCCCGAAATATGGCGAAATTTATTTGTGTCACGACAAAACAAACACGGATTAGTTTTTTGTGACCATAAAATATTTAAATAATTTAATTACAAGTAAACAATAAGTAGAACACACGTAATAATTATTAATATAACACACAGGCTTTAAGAAACCTTAGATTGTATTGTAGCTATGTACGGTAGCTTTTCTTGTTTTAAAATCACAACTCAGTAATTGATATTACATACAGTTTAAGGCTTCTTGTAGGTATACTAACTACTAAAACACAGTATAACTCCGTTTCATAAAAACTGCAAAAAAATTTGTCTAATTTTAGTGGTATTTTTTCATATAAATAAAGCATATTATTTATGTAGTATGAAAAAATTAAAATATACTTTCATGAAACGGAATAAATGTATTGCACCAAAGCTAGCTCTGGGCTAACTCTGAGGCACGGACTTACGGAGGCGGCTAACCCGGAACTAACTTTAGTGCATTTCACTATGGGACCTGTAGTTGCTGACTGACTACAAGTCTTACAATTGTAACAATTATTGCAAGTGCAAAATCACGTGATTCGGTACGAATATCGTTTAAAATTCTATATTACTACACTGTTGCAGATGTAGGACTTGTAGATCACAGTAACAGACCCCGATTGCCAAAAATATTAGTAAGCCATAAAAATTGTAGGGCAGAGCTGTGTAGCTCCAAAAAGTTGTCGAGGCACGAGTCAGCCGTTTTTTTAAATTATGTTCTCTGTGATTATTATAAATTTTTGCTAACCATACAATATACAAACACGTCCGACAGACTGTGCTCGGACAACTTCTTTGCTACCCTCACCCAAACTTAAAGTAGATTAATTGGATTAGATTAAATTGATTGACTTTAATAACTAAACTTGGATTAAAGTTTCATATACATATGTATTTTTATTGAATGTTCCAAGGTCATACAGATAATTTTTCAAAGATTTACTTGCCTTTTATTAAAAAGCATCTAATTAATCTAATCCAGTCAAGCCCGCTTCATGCTTGTCCTAAAGAACACAGGGACAAGGACAAGATCGGCTGTTGTAAAAGTGACAGAATCGTTTCGACTACTTTTTTTGCATACGCACTACAACATTGTTCACGAAAAAAAGTGGTCAAAATTTAACCAAGCAGTTTTTTTGCAAATTGCTTAAGGACAAAACTACAAGGTCGAGTATGAATTAAGAACCGGGCTTTAATCTACATTATGAATCGACCCCAAGCCATATTGTTCCACAGGGCAGTGAGTGTTCTTATTGTCAAGCAAAAGTATTGTCGGTAATACTTGTGCTTTACTTTTTCTTGCCGGCAGTGATAACCAGGACCCCGCCGGGGGTGAGGTTTGTCTTGATAGTGGCCTTGTCCACGTCCGGGGGCAGATGGTAGGTGCGGTGGACTTCGCGGGTGATTCGTCCGTGCTGGTCCGTGCGCTCGTCGTGCAGACAGTCGATCACCAAGTCGTCGTTGATCACGTTCACCTGAACAATAAACGACACCAAGAGTACATATTAGTACAGAATGGTCCATATTATCAAGAGTACATAATAGTCCCTGTTATCGAGAGTACATAATAGTACAGAGTCCAAGAATAGTACAGAAAAGAGGACTCCTGATGGAACTGATGCAAAAAGGCTCAGTGGCTGGAATTCGCAAGAGGTGCTTAACTTTAGAGTCGGTCTAGAACATTCTTTTAGAATGAAATAGAACATCTCGTAATAAAACAGCTGACTTGTGTCCTAACTTGTTTGGTCCGTTTAATCGCATACGCCATTTCTAAACTCTCGATTAAAATACATCCAGTCCGTTTAATCCGGTAAAGAAATGAGCCCTTGGACTTTGCAATTCAGCAAACTTCATGCAGTATTGGTCAACCCTTTGGCACCTTAATTTCCTTGGGTGTGAAGAAGGCAGCCTCTAGTCCGACTTCGAACTTCTCTGGCGTATTGATGACCTTGACAACTCCGTCCTGGTGCTGCAATGGCCAGTCCCATTGGTCCGCAACCCACGCGTGCTCCACTGGCAAAGTCTGGGCCATCTCAGCGAAGACAGATGTTTACTGGTTGATTAATTACTTAATTGATAATGCTGCAATAAAATAGATCACACGCGATACTTTAGCTACCTACACTTCCGCAAAGCTTACGCATTTTATCCTTATACAAGCTGCTTACGAATACACAGAAATGCAGTGCAAAGTTTTGATGTTGTTCCAAGAGTTCAGGCACTTATTTAGTGCCGGTGTCACGGGCAAAAATGTCCCCCCAAAAATGTGTTAGCCAGAGTCTTTTGCCTAGGAAACCCTGATTGGGAGACGGGGGGGACACTTTTACCTGTAAAACCGGACAGACCGACACTTTTTTAACAATCCGCAACTTTATGCACAATATCTTCCGAATGAGATAATTATTTTTTCGTAATACAGTCATGGGGGTCATAATAAAAATGTTTTGCGGGAGACACTTTATCCGTGCCAACCCCTATGTATATACTTCGTTGCACATCAAAATTTTTTGTTTGGGACCGATTGGAAACAGGAATTCACTTGAAAAAACGAAATGGAATTGTAAACCAATCAATTTTAGCGCGATTTTCAGGCAATAAAGTTCCCTACATAAATGAGTAAATATGCAACAAAGTTCACTCACACATTTGTTAGCTAAGTAGCTCATTTAAAAGTAAACGTTTAGCATTAAAAGTAGATAGGTTGAACTTAGCAAATAGCAGCAACTGGCTATAACATCGCACTAAGCTGGGCTGCCCTATTCGACCTAAAAACACTCCCAAAGTTCACATTGACGCATTAACCTCAACCTAAAGTGCCAACTGCTATAATGATACCGCCAACCGATTTGTTTTTTAATACGAAGTTTTAAAAAATAACTTTTGAAAAAAGAAAAATTTCCATCTTAGTGTTTTACGTGCTACATTGGTTTATTAAAAGTTTGAATGCGTAAATTGGATTTTGGCGTTTTTTGTGTGTGGTACTTTTATGTGACCCCTGTTCAGAGTTTAAGAAAGTTATTAGCTGAGAAAGATAGCTAGTTGAAATGTTTTTGACCTTACCCGGTTTTGCAAAACTGGCATGGATGTTGTTTTGATATAACTAGCTGAGAAAATAGAGGAAGATAAAAAGACAAAAATGTTTTAGCAGGACTAGACAGCAAATACATCCAGTGACAAACTCTAATACAGTGAGGAAGATTAGGTAACCATCTCAGTCCAAATATGAATAAGCGGAAGGATCTTTGTCCTAAAAAAGCGGTCGAACACACATTAGCTAGCTATGTGTCGAGTTTTTTTATTTTAAGGAAATTCGCGGGCCGCGCTGCGGACCGTGTCAAAAAAACTGCCAAATTAGCCCAAATAGCCGAAACATTCCAAAAATGCATAAAAAGACTATAATACATAAGTGCAATCTAAGTTCTAACAAGTAAACACTCTGCACATGAAAATATGATGGTAAAGTACGCAAAAAAACGAATACTTAGCAAAGAAGCAAAGAATACCTAGCAAACTACAAAAATTACATCTACCTATACCTTAATGCTTATATAATTTTATTTTTATTATTTTAAACGTCATTTTAGTAATTATTTATTCCCATTATTTTAAATTCTACATTTGTTGAAGTCTAAACAAGGTGAATTAGCAATTAAAACTATCAAGCCTGGTGATTTTTCACAATTTTTATAAAAACGTTTTCTCGCCACTGGTAATCGCTGTCGCGTTTATAGCAATCATTAAAAACAGCTGCAGCGAACGTTGTATGGGCATCTTTAGAATATTGACACTCAGACCTCACAATTTAACCATTTCTCACTCAGCAAAAGAGCTTATTACGGAACTATTATTGTCATTAGCAGGGACTGACGAATTCTTCATAAACACCCTCGAAGCTTGTCAGTTAAAAACTATCCGGAAGTCCCAGTTGGTCATATCCAGTGGTATTGTTAAAGACTGTGGTAATATGGCATCGTGTTGTCACTGTGGAAAACCTGGTAGAAAGTTAATCGACTACTAAAGTTAGTTTAAAACTCAGTCTTACTTAGATTGGGTCTCATTTTATAAAACGTCTCATTTTATAAAATCTTAATCCGCGGCCAAAATTTTGTCTGATTATGGAGCTGTCTCATTTTATGAAATGCCGTCTCATTTTATAAAACGGCGGCATACCCTTTGTGTGCAAGGTGACTAAAATTAGTGTTAACAATAGAGGCAAACAATGAACCTTATTGTTTTTAATAAACCCTAGTGACCTTTAGTACCTACAGTTACTGTAGATTTATGCTGATTTTAATACTGATTTATAGGCTTATTTAGACGATAGGCTTTCGGTTTAAAGTACTGGCTTCGGGTTGCTCATTAAGTGGGTCAGTACTTAACTAAAATCTTTCAATATCTGGAACGTAGGGTGTTCGGTATTTCATACCTAAGTAATGTTGGCCTTCCTTCATGGGATTAACAAAAGGCTGAGGTCGGTCCTTACATTAAAAACGTTTCATTTCTTGTTAAATCATGATTTTCAAAATTTTGTGTTTGCTATGCGAGCAACGGGTAGGGAGGATAGGTTTTTTTACGTATGTACATACTTCTGGACGGACATTGAGACATACCGATAAACTATATATTGTTATTGTTTTGATATTTGTGTTTTTTCCACTGAACCGTGGCCGTTTGCTCTTCAGCCGTATGTCCGTTCATCAGGAATTTAACCTCAAAAGTATGAATAGCATAGCACCTTTGCCCGTATGCTTGCAAAGACGTTTATCTGGGCTCTGCCCGTGAGTGAGCCCAATGTCCATTCGCCCGTCCGTATTGCCCAGTTAAATATAAATCGACCCTTACTGTTTCAGTCGTATAGGTGTGTAGCGATACAAATTTCTGTTTTTACTAAAATTTCAAGATAACCCTTTGATGCGCACTGTGAACCTCAGGTACCCCACGTGGTTGATGCCAGTCTGGGGCTATAAACCTTGGCTAGCTTATTCTAGTCAACTGATCTTCTAACTGTTTTTTTCGAAATAGCAAATTTTTGCATTTATTCGCCCAATTGTAGTCCGGCTGCCACACAACAAAACCTATGCTTGATTAAGCAGTGTGAAAATTTGATTTTTTTTCATCGTAAAAGTAGCAGTTTCTTTATAGCCTCATTATGATATGTGATCGCAACTCTGGCTGGCAACAACTTTATGTGCATCAAATACAGCAGATATTGTAGTTTATTTTTAGCAGTCAACCATGATAGGCGCACGGTTGTTGTGTAAATATATATTCTAGGGCGAGGTGCCTGAGCGATGGCGCCAATTTTGCACAAACTTTCAACTTTGAGCGGTAAACTAATAAACGGTAAGTCCTAGACCCTTAATCAACGCATGCTGTTTTGTTTACCATTAAATTCTCTATCGAATGGTGGTTTTGCGAGCTCTCTACGACGCACGTAGCTCGAGCAATGGCCAAAAAACTAGAAGGTGTCAAAGTCTGGCTGCCTGGAGAGAGAACCTCTTGGCGTCAAAGGGTTAAAAGTAGGTGCTGAACAAGCTCTTCTGCTGAGTGAGAAGTGATTACTTTGTGAGTTTAGAGTGTCAATATTTCACAGGAAATATAAAACGCGGCCATTATTTTCGGCTAAAAAGATTTGCAACTTCTTTGCGCTGCTCACATTTACTGCTGAGTAGCTCAAAGTTTATTTTCAGACAAAATTGCTAAACAACACAGAAACACGTTTCAAACAAACTAAATATTAAAATAAAATTAAAAAAAATTTAGGCAAAAGTCACGTACCTACATGCACTCACAAAATGTGGTCAGCGAGATTTGAACTCCGACCCGCAGATTCAGAGTGAAGAATACTAACCACTAGACCACTAAGACCACTGTATTCAAGTAGTTAACACCACCTAATGTGCGTTTACGAACTTCCTAGCTTTGGGTGACAAAATACGAATGTCACAAATACATAGGAACATGAGTGTCGACATCGGATAGAAGATAGTGCTGATATGCACTGATATCGGAGAATAGAAACATAATCATGTAAAAATTAATTCTAATTTTATGGTCCATATACATAACATGCACGCTTGCATGACATCCTCAATCATCCCTTATTGCTGCTGTAACATCTTGTTCATTACGTGTGACACGACTTTTGTTGTTCTCTATGTTCAGCGGCTCGTTCGTCTTTTCTATGTCTAGACGACGCAGATTTTTGTTTATTTATTACAAAGCTTTGTCTTTTTCGACATAACCTATTTTTTCAGAACGGAGCTACATGATGTTAGACGACAGTTGTTTTTTTGCAACAGCTTTGTCTTTTTGGACACTCCTTGATTCTATACAACGAAGCAAACGAAGGTTTGTTGCCAGTAATGAGTTTAATGCCAGTAATGATAAACTTTTTACCATGTACTGTAATTTTTCATGACTATTTCACATTGGTTTGTCTGCTGAACGGACATGAGGCTGCAAGTTTGAATCGACCCAAAGAATGAACTTAATTATGAATCGAGCCTAACAAAAAGCATAAATCCTATTAAGTTTCGTCAAAAGTTTGACAGCATGCTTAACGTCATTTTTTACAGACTGTGGAGTGTGGACAAATGGCTGTTACTGTTATTTAGCCGACAACAGAAACCCCAAAACATAAGAACTGTACATTTACTGTAAAAATGTCAATACACATAATATGGCACACCGCATAAAGTAGGTATTTCTTATGTTAAGAGAATAAATAAATACACAAATAGGTACAAGAAAATTATAGAAATAAATAAAAAAGAAATTTCTAAAATAAATATTATATACAGCAAATATATACAAAATAATAATAATAACAGCGCTGTTGCTAAACTAAGAAATATATAATGTACAAAACCCGATTTATACTTGTCCTTATCCGTATCATTTTGTCCGTAAGCGATTCCAGAAAAACTACCTGGTCTAATGAGTCAATTTTTCATGAGAAGAAAGTTTTGTTTAAAATCCAGCTTGCATTTGACAAAACGATTCAATCGACAATCAATGCTTCAAGATAGCTGGCAGAAATTTGTCCTTGTCCCTGTCTCTATGTTCGTAAGGACAAGTATGAACCGGGCTTTAGTCACCGTTATGAAAGACTAAAGGTCGATTCACACTTGCAGGAGTAGACCTAACTGCCAACGTTCAGCAAATTTATGAAAAAAATCGCTCCACCCAAAACACATTCAAGTGTAACTATTTTAGTAGCGTGACTTTTTTCAAATCTGGCTGAACGTACCTACATTAACCTGCAAATATGAATCGACCCAACAAAACAGTTTTTACACAAAGTTTTTAAATTTTCGAAATTCTTTAAATATTTTTAAGCTACATAGATATGCTTACGGACAAACAGACGGCATTACGGACAAGTATGAACGTGAATATTAATCAAAGTGTTTCTGGAGGCAGAGTAAGGTTTAAGATTTAAGGTTTAAGGTTTTAGTTGGATTTCTTAGACGCCGAGATGACAAGCACTCCGCTCGGCGTCAGATTGGTCTTGAGCGACTTTTTGTCCACGTCTTTTGGCAGGTGGTAGGTGCGGTGGACTTCGCGGGTGATTCGTCCGTGCTGGTCCGTGCGCTCGTCGTGCAGACAGTCGATCACCAAGTCGTCGTTAATAACGTCGACCTGAAACATTAGTTGGACTGGTTTAGTACAACGAACACGGACAGAACTGGTGCTCCAGAAGGAATTATAAAGCAACATAGCCTAGGTCAAGGTGTAATCGTATAACTACTTATAGAGATTTACGACAGCTCAGTATTGGCCCAGTAGCTCGAATAGTTAGAACGGTTGTTGAGATGGGTGGTTCGAATCTCTGCAGGGCTATTCTGATGATATTGATATCTTTCTCAAGTTAAATACATATTTATTTTCTGATTGTCTTCTTTGAAAGTTTCCGACTTTTGAGTTTCGGATAAAATCAACTCATAATTTTTAGGAATATGGACAAGCACGAAAGCTGCACCTTAATTTCCTTTGGCGCGAAAAATGCGGCCTCTAGTCCGACTTCGAACTTCTCCGTCGTATTGATGACCTTGACAACTCCGTCCTGATGTTGCAACGGCCAATCCCATTGGTCCGCAACCCAGTCGTGTTCAACCGGGAGACTCTGGGCCATGGCTTTGGTGCTAAAATATTAAACGGATTAAATGGATTAGATTAAAATTGTCTCTGAAGTACATTATGTCATATATGTAGTTGAGGTCTTACTTATACCTACAATTTTGGTCACTAGCGGTAAGTGATATAAATTTATGGAAAATTATATATGGCTTGGATAAGTAATTAGCAAAACAAGATTTAATCTAATCCGTTTAATCTATTTTAAGACACTGGCTTAATAACAAAATAGAATAGCCATTAAATTACTTATAGAGAAAGCCATTTTACACGAGGGAAAAATTGCTGTGTACCATGCTCAACTGTTTGGAATACACCATTGTGTCTCATGGACTACTTTTGCTATCTGTGTAAATCTGGTGGTTTGAAAACTCAACTAGTAATCAATAAAAGTCCACTCAAAGTGTAGACACTATCAAGAGTACATAACAGAGAGCAGTATGACACTCTTTCATGTGGTAGATGGTTCAATGGTTCATAAACCGTGAAACGTCGAAGAGTTATTTTGGCTGAAGCATTGTCAAAGTTGAAAACTCGTAACAAAGAAAAGTTTCATGTCCAGTCCGTTATCAAGAGTACTGTTATGTATATACTCCAAATAGGTCTATATAAACAGTGAGCCACTTTAAGCTGCTATTTTGAATAATTAAAACCAAATTGCGTTTAAACATTACTCAAGCTGGTAACAACAATTAAATCTAACTTACATATGAAGGCTGAGAAAACTTGTACAAATCAAACTTTGAGCAGAAATTGGGATAGGTCATGTTCAAAGTCTGAGCCTTTATATAGTTTCTGAAATGCAGATAAACAAGCAAAAACTCACAAAGCAATGTGTTTACATCCAAAACTTTTGTTTTCAAAGTCACGAGGGAGCTAGCACTTTAAAAACTAGATTTTTCAGAATTTTCACAATCGAGATTTTTTTCTAGTGATTATTTCTAATGCCCATCACAATAATTATACGAAGTCAATCTCATTTTAAAAAATTAAATTGTAAATTTAATGCAGAGTTTATAATAAATTTAATCTTGTGACCTATCGCAAGTCAAAAATATCGCTCAAAAGTTTTTGCCTGTTTTCGACCAGAAATTTCCAATTTTAGCCCTCTAAAGTTGTCAGCTGCCGCGAAAGGTGAAACTTAAAAGTTCGCCAGTAAAAAGGTGGCAAACAAAATTCCTCGCGACTTGCCAACTTCAAGCTAATAGCACCCAGGAAAAGTTCGAAAGTGTTTACGAAAAAGTTGAGGGTAAACTTTTTTGTCAAAATATTCCTGGGTGATATAAAAACAACGTTTGCGGTTATGGATAATTTATAAAATTTCTGAAGGTTATTACGAATGAACGTCGGTAGTTACATAGCTATGCGTACAATTTGATGGAACTAAACTTTGTGTCCTCCTGATAAAAAGTGTTATAGCTGTTCACTGCTCTTCTGAGTTCTCATAGCAGTAGTTTTTTTCACTTTTGTAGCTAAAATTACTGGCAATATCATGAAGGTATGCAATATATAGTTACAACTCTATACTTTGAGTCTGGACTTGGACAAGTGACTCCGACTCCGCTGTGACTCCGGATTCGGACTGTGGCAAGTAATTTTGGTCGGTACTGTACTACCGTAAACAAGGGACGCGGAAAGTTCTCTCGACGCACGCCCTGTCTTGGCTCGACTTAATATTTAGACTAAATGCTAAAACTGGGTCTGCGTGGGCTAAGCCCGCGCTAATTAGTTCTTTAAAAATAGTTGATCCGAAGCGATAAACTTTAGAGAGATCTTTCCGCTAAAATACAAGTATCCTAATTATAGTTAAAACTGTTAAATTCATCTATTGGCACTACCTACCTATGCACCTACATTAGCCTACATACTTTATTATTATTATTATTATTATTACAAGTCTAGTGCGTCTAGTTTAGACTAGTTAGACCATGTCGTATTTATCTTAGTGAAGTCTATTTTATTTTTCATTCTTTAAAAAATGAGCAAAAAATTTTTAAATTTTTGCCTAAATTCAATTGCTCAGAGATTTGATCACTCATGGTGTGATCTGTACAATTAGCCCCTTTTAGGAAAAGTTTTCAGGGGCCATAGCTTTTGATACGGTAGTGGTACAATTATAATTTTAACGTCATTTAAGAGGAAATTGTTAGAGCTTTCAAATGATGGGTCACATGACCCTGTGACGTGACGTTTAGCGTACGTCAAAATTTAGAAAGTGAAATTTAGACTTATTTTCAGGAAGTTGCGCCATCATGTGATATGTCATTTGAAAGCGCTAGAAATTGTCTTTCCAATGACGTAATTTTTATCTTTCTACGATGCTCCTAGCCTAAGCTGTGGCCATTTTTGTGGTTAACCTCCAGAAATAACTAACTACAAAAATGGCCTGTCGCGAAGGATTCTGCGGAGGAAAAATAACTCCATTTTACGCCCTTTTAAACGCAAAGTCACAGCTTAGCAGTGTAGTATGAAGCATTAACGCTTCTTTTAGAGATTTTGATGAAACAGATGCTAAGTACCGTGGTTTTAGTAACAACGTTTAAACGTTGCTCATAGCAACAGACAAATAACACCGTTTTACGTTGCGTATAACTTTGGAACCAAGCGGCTGCACAAGATTCGAAAGTTAAACGTCTTAATACCACACATGGTTCTAACTGATATTTTAATGTGGAGTAGATATTTTCATTATCATTATGAATAGGATAGTATAAGTATATTAACAAGTCTAGTGCGTCTAGTTTAGACTAGTTAGACCATGTCGTATTTATCTTAGTGAAGTCTATTTTATTTTTCATTCTTTGAAAAATGAGCAAAAAATTTTTAAATTTTTGTCTAAATTCAATTGCTCAGAGATTTGATCACTCATGGTGTGATCTGTACAATTAGCCCCTTTTAGGAAAAGTTTTCAGGGGCCATAGCTTTTGCTACGGTAGTGGTACAATTATAATTTTAACGTCATTTAAGAGGAAATTGTTAGAGCTTTCAAATGATGGGTCACATGACCCTGTGACGTGACGTTTAGCGTACGTCAAAATTTAGAAAGTGAAATTTAGACATATTTTCAGGAAGTTGCGCCATCATGTGATATGTCATTTGAAAGCGCTAGAAATTGTCTTTCCAATGACGTAATTTTTATCTTTCTACGATGCTCCTAGCCTAAGCTGTGGCCATTTTTGTGGTTAACCTCCAGAAATAACTAACTACAAAAATGGCCTGTCGCGGAGGATTCTGCGGAGGAAAAATAACTCCATTTTACGCCCTTTTAAACGCAAAGTCACAGCTTAGCAGTGTAGTATGAAGCATTAACGCTTCTTTTAGAGATTTTGATGAAACAGATGCTAAGTACCGTGGTTTTAGTAACAACGTTTAAACGTTGCTCATAGCAACAGACAAATAACACCGTTTTACGTTGCGTATAACTTTGGAACCAAGCGGCTGCACAAGATTCGAAAGTTAAACGTCTTAATACCACACATGGTTCTAACTGATATTTTAATGTGGAGTAGATATTTTCATTATCATTATGAATAGGATAGTATAAGTATATTAACAAGTCTAGTGCGTCTAGTTTAGACTAGTTCGACCATTTCCTGTGTTGAAAAAGATAATTTATGCATTAACAGCAGAATTCTAAATAATAGGCAAAAATTTTCAAAATTTTGCCAAAATTTTAATCACATTAAGATTTGATCACATATGGTTTTGAGTTGCCGTAACTTTTGATATTGGGGAGATACTGGAATGATTTTGGCATCATTCGAAAGCAAATTACGAGAGCTTTCAAATCATGGGTGACATGGCCCGGTAAGTTGACGTTAAGCTTGCGTCATAATTTATAATTGGAAATTTAGACGTTTAAACGTGAATGGTATACGTCAAGTAAGGTGTCATTTGAAAGCGCTTTCTGTTCTGAGTTGAGTGCCGTCAATTATGTGTTTGTACGTCAACGTTGAAGCAAGTTATGACGCTTCCAAGATTGCTTACCATATGACACGAAATATCGCTATATCATCAGACAGTCATCGTAGTAGATGTTCGAGCCCGAAAATGTGAGTGTAAAATTTTTTCATTTTTTCAAACCGGTTTAGCGGCTCAGCGGTTCATTGAACCGACTAACTCTTAATAGAAAACATCTTGGCCTTGATGCCTGCTATTTAATAACGCAAAAACGAAGTTTCTACGTTGAGCGGTTTCTGAGTTATTATCATTTCTCTTTTTTGCCGAAAAATTTATATAGTATAGTAAGGTAATTATTATTATTTATTGACAGCTATTAGAGTAAGTAATAACAAGTAAGTAATAACACTAATAACAACTAAATCCACAAGTATAGTTTACTGTTTCTACAACAAATAAATAAATGACTAAATTATACATGCATATAAATGTAGTATGTAATAGGGTAAACTCGTGCATAGTTGACACTTTTTGAGACTTTATTTTTCTTTTCAAAATAGCTTGTGTTTTCATGCTGCAACTGCATGTGAAGTTTACATTAATAGATAGAGAATTTTCTTGGCTTTCAGATGGTTATAAACCAAACTCATGTTCAACAATTTTGTTTAACTTTTTAACAACAGTAAAATGTAAACTGATTCATTAACTTATTCTTATTGACATGCCTACAATATAACTCTAGATAAGAACAGTCCTACAACTTTACGTCACTACCCAACGCAACAAGTTCATATATCCGGTACGATAAACTAACCAAAAGAACAAAAACAAATATTTGAATCCTATAAAATAGCAGCCGTCGCCAAGTTTAAAGCTGAGGTCAGAAAACCAACTGGTCTTGTTTCAATTTTCAAATTTTTGTGTAGGCGCTTATAAGCTTATTTTATTGCTACAGTATCACTCCTAGCCAAAAGTTTTGTTTAAAACTTGATGGTATACCTATATACCTATTAGGGTCGACTCGTACTAATAGCCGTAATATATGTCCGTTCAGACAGAACAATTACAAAATGCTACTATTTGATCTTATGCGCTACAATTGGCATAATTAATTGAAAAAATATTAATGGGTTCACTCAAAATTACTGACTGTTGTCACTCAAAACGTGGTAGACTGGCCCAGACAATGTACAAAGGCATGCCGACCATAAACGGCTCCAATTAGACTTGCATATTAACAATGACTTACCAGACCTATGGCCACAGATACACATGGGGGAAAGTCCCCCAGATTTGAGATGTCGAGACTTGCTCCCACTCTCAAATTTGACCTAAAAACTTAGACGAATGAAATATTTAAGCAGATGCAATTTATTGCGTTTTTTACGTTCAAGCCCCCCCCCCCCGCAGGTTTCAAGGCGATCTTAAAATTTCGAAAAACCAGGGACAAGCCCACCCCCAGACTGAGACCCCGTCTACATGTATTATGCCTACGGCCCTAGCACCCACTCACGTAACACAACTATTATATGATATTCAAAACAACTCACTTACTTGCTTACACTTACTGAGGTTGCTTTTATTTTTTATTTTTCCATTGAATGATATTGCAAATATTTTTAATTTAGGTAAGAGGGAACATGATGACTTTCTAGGCATAACTAAATTTTACTAAAAATTATCACTTAATCATTGAATTAACTTATTTTTTACTAATGATAAAAACTAAGTGGACGCCGGCAAGGACTACCTAATGTGTGCATAATTTGCAATCTGAATCTGCAGTATTTACACATGTACTCAAGCCAGCAGGCGGTCACATTTAGTCGGCCAATTATCTGCCTGCCGTTTTGAGTGCTAACAGTCAGTAATTTTGAGTGACACCATTAAATAACATGCTAATTAATTATCCATTCCGTATTTTTTTCGACTAAACGGACACACGGCTATAAAAGTTTCTATTGTCACATGGCTATAGTCACATGGCTATAAAACTGGCTATTGCAATTCATGCTTACAGCCGTATACAAATAGTAATAAAGACAAGAAGTGAACAAACAATATAAACAACAATAGTCACGCAAATATTATTCTTCAGCAAAAGTACATATTATATATTACTCTGCATCTGAACGACCCTCTTGAAAAGTTTTCCAACGTTGGAAACTTTAGAGGATCAAATATAAATGTATATATTTAATTATTAACTTTGCAGTGTAGTATCAAGACAGCGAAGGGGGTTCTTCATAGACAGCAACAGCAATGACAGATTCTGGCAAAATGCAAAATTCGGACCACCACTCTCTGAGCCCATTCCTGTACCGCATTAAACGGACTGGACTTATTTAAGTCAGAGGTCTAGGAACGGTAAATCGGGTTAAACGGACGGAACGAGTTAAAATAAGTCAGCGGCTTAATTTAAGTCTTACCCTATCCCAAAACTACCACTGGACTAAACGGATTTAACACGCACGCTTAACATGAGTGTGCATAGTTAAATCCGTTTAGTCCGACTAAAAAGCAGCGCGCTAAAAGTTAAGTCCGTTTAATCCGGAGGTTTTGGATTAGCATTTTCAAGCTTAATTTTTAAACTGTTTAGTCCGATTAAAAATTAACCCTTTAATCCGTAAAAGAATGGACCCTCTGAATCTACAAACCAGCGCTTTACCATGTCTGTCGTAGTTCGTACTGTTGAGCAGGATTTTCATCGCACTGCTCTTAGCGTTTTGCTGTTCTTTTTTCTGTGCTAGCTTACAGACAATCTACTTCAGGTTCAGACACGAGCAAGGACAAGCATTTATACTGACAGCTCAGCATTGTCCCAGTAGCTGATATGGTAGCTTGCTGGTCTGCAGATCTAGAGATGGGTGGTTCGTATCTTCCCTTGGTCATTCCTCCCCCTCTGCTTCTTGACGTTTAACCGTGTAAGCGGTTAGTAACCGTGTAACCGTTTAGTAACCGTGTAACCGTTTAGTAACCGTGTAACCGTTTAGTAACCGTGTAACCGTTAGTAACCGTGTAACCGTTTACACGGTTAGTATCCGTGTAAACGGTTACACGGATACTCAGCGTGTAAACGGTTACACGGTTACACGGATAATTAGCGTGTACACGCGGATAATTGCAGTAACCGTTAGTTAGCGTGTACACGCGGTTACTAGCCTTCGAAACTAACCGTGTACACGGATAGTGATTTTGTAACCGTGCCCAGCCCTACAGCATAGCAGGTCTCTGTTTTGCTGAAGTTTCAACGGAGCTAAAACCATGGTTTAAAAAAAATCGAGGAAATTCGTAACGGCTCAGGCGATATTTCGTAATGAAATTATGTGCAAATCATATAGAAACGTACGTAAAACCATGGTTAAGTAAAACCACCTTTGTGAAATCCACCCATAGTGTCCAAGTCCCAGATTAGTTTGTGGTGTGATTATTTCGCAATTTCGCAAACTGAACAACAAACGGCTGTATGTAAATATGAATTGAGCCTTAGGATCGATTCATACTTACAGCCGTATGCCCGTTGAGCCTGCAGAATGATGTCACTAGCAGCCTAGAGCAGTGGATCAGCCAACGCCTGCGACGTCATTATTTTGTCCTTTTGCCGGCTGAACGGACATACGGAAGTAAGTAGGTATGAATCGAGCCTAACACGTGATTTCTGACTGAACTATTATAGCCCATTACGTCTACCAATAATCTATCCGATGGCTAATCAATATTTCCGCTGGAATCTATTGTTCAACGTCCTGCTATTTCTGCTGATTCCGATTCCGATCTGGCTTCCCTTTGTGGACAACACGGCAGCTATTTATGTGATCCCAAGCTTGCAGTGGCTGTTCACTTTCATGTGGATTGTGATAGCCATATTGGCACTCAGGAATCTGAGGATATTATATCGGTCAGATCTAACTGGTTAATCCAGTTAATCTAATAATTCAGTTAATCTAATCTAGTTAATGTAATACAGTTTGCCTATCTAATCCAGTTAATCTAATCCAGGTAATCTACCTAATCTAGTTAATCTAATCCAGTTCATCAAATTCAGTTAATCTATAATCCAGTTAATCTGATCCTGTTAATTTATAATCCAGTTAATCGAATCTAGTTAATTTATAATTCAGTTAATCTAATCTGCATCTAGGCAGCAAGGAGTAGGTACTGTACTGAGCCGAAAACAGTTGAACCAAGAGTACATAATACGAAGAGAAAGACAGACACTCTCCAGCCTGCCTGTGTTCTAGCACAGGCAGATGCGCTGGTCGTTTTCAGGCTTCTGTGCACATTCTGTGCAACATGTGGCTGGCCAATCAGCGCGTAGATTCTCTGCGTAACACACTTTAGTATATAATCGCTGATGCGTTAATAAGTATTAAGATAGGGCTAAAAGCGTAATAACTCATTATTTATTCATAGTCTGTTTGCAAAAACATTAAAAAAGGTTTGCAAGTTACCTTTAGGGATATTTTAGTAACTTTCAGCGAAATTGATTGAGAAACTTTTGAGATATAAACTTTTCTCAATTTCTTAAAAGTTTGTCAATCAATTTCGCTAAAAGTTTGTCAAAATATCCCCACAGGTATTTGCAAACCTTTTTTAATGTTTTTGCAAGCAGACTATACATGAATCATGAGTTATTAACGTTTTATCCCTATCCCGTTTTACGATTGGAGCACGTGCACAGGCGTTGGCCAATCAGAGAATAGGAGCTCGCTTCTGATTGGTCAGCTACATGTTGCACAAAATGTCAACAAGTAGCCTGAAAACGACCAGCGCATCTGCCTTTGCTAGAACACAGGCAGGCTGGAGAGTGTCTCACTCTACTTCTCTATAGAGTGAGGCGATATTATGTACTCTTGGTATGACAGTCTTCCATTATGCCTACGGGCGTGCGTCCCATGCTGAGCGCGAAATAGCGCGAAATAAAATTTATGCACAGTTTTGAGGGGGGTACTCCCGCCTCAACTGAAGACCCCGTACTCAACTGAGGGGGGTACCCCCTACTCAGTTCGATACACCGTGATCAACTGAGGGGGGGTACCCCCCTCAACTCAGTACCCAGCCCGTCTTAAGTTGAGGAGGGGGTACCCCCCCTCAGTTCAGCACATCAACGAAAGTCTTTGTCAGTGTCTTGAAACGAGGGGGGGGGTACCACCCCCTCAACTGAAGACGGGGTAGTGGGTACTGAGTTGACGGGGTACTCAGTTGAGCACGAGGTATCGAACTGAGTAGGGGGTACCCCCTCTCAGTTAAGTACGGGGTCTTCAGTTGAGGGGGGTACCCCCCCCCCCCTCAAAACCGTACATAAACGGGCTATTTCGCGCTGCGCATTGAACGCACGACCGTAGGCATAATAGGAAGAGTGTCATACTCTTCCTATTATGTACTCTTGGTCGAACCAATTACTGCCAGAAGACAAGATTACCTAATTTTCGAAACAAAGCAAATTCCCTGTGATTATCAACTCGCATTCGCCACCAAAATGGAAACAGTTAAAATTGAAATTTCAAAATACCTACGTTATCGAAAAAACTATTTCGTCACTTCAAATCTCACGTTTTTGCGGAGAACAGAATTTCGTCGCCTGACGCTTAATCGTAAAAAATGAAACTCAAGTCAACTCAATAATGTTTCAGACACAAAGAACACAAATACGACCGCACCCTGTCGGAGAAGCACGAAATAGAGCACGCAGTGATGATGTGCTGCTACAAAGAGCCAGTGGACATCATCGCCAAAAGCGTCGAAAGTATTGCGTCACAAACGGAAGTGCGCCGCACGACGGTGGTTATTGCGTTTGAGCGCAAAACGCCGGACGTAGAGTCGAAATGCCAACAGTTGCGTCGGCGTACGCAAAAGTATCCGTTGCGCCGCTTCTTGTGCACAATCCATACACTAGAACCGGATACAGAGATCCCGGGCAAATGCTCAAATTCGAACTACGCAATGCGACAATTGACGGAAACCCTGAAATCAGAAATGGGAGACGAATTTGATGCGGAGAAAATCATTGTGACAACTTGCGACGCTGACTCGCAGTTTCACAATGATTATCTGTGCGCTCTAACGGAGGCTTATGTGCAGCAGAGCGATCCCACTGGAGTCATATTTCAGGTGATTATAGGCTGGTTGCAATGCAATTTAGTACGTATTTAAAACCGACTTGAGTTTCATTACTCTTGTTTTCATGTATCAACACAATTCCCCCCTTCAATGCTGCAATGGGAAAAGTAGACTATTAGCATAGGTCATGCTGTAATCCCATAACTGTACGCGTAGATGTGCAGTACTGTGCTGTAAAAGTTCTGTGTTGGTTCGACAAGCTTCATTCTTCGCGAAAAGTGACCAAACTTGGCCGTAGAGTGACAAACAAAAATTTAGTTGAACCGTTTCGGTCGGAACCCATTTTCAACGTAAGTGAAAAATTAAATTTCTCAACAAAATGTTCTGTTCACTGTTCGACACTTTCCGGCCAGCTTGGTAACTTTTCGCGTAGCTTGGTCACTTTCAATGAAATTTGGTCACTTTTCGCGTAGCTTGGTCACTTTCAACGAAATTTGGTCACTTTTCGCGTAGGATGAAGCTTCAGCTTGTCGTACGCCGACGAACAGGGAACTTTTCTACGCACGGTACTGTACTCATACTCTCCATTAACGATTTGTCTAATTACAGGCCCCCCTGCTGTATAACTGGGGTCTGGACAAACTGGGTGTGATCACTCGAGTAACCTCGATTCTGCGAGCCACCCTCATGATGGGAGCCCTGATCCCATTCAATATCAACACCATGAGCATTTTCTCCCACTCCCTGCAGCTGGCTATAAAAGGGGATTTTGTGCACCCCGCCTACCAGATGGACGATATTATCTGTCTCATACGGTGGATGGGAGTAACAGGCAGACGACTCAGAATTTGCAGGTAGTGGGCAAAAAATGTAATCTCTTTACCCAAAGGAAGCATTTAAACGTGGTTTGAAGTCTTTAGCACATCTATAGGCTGAGAAGTTTGAGCTTGAAGTTTTGTCAAAGTTTCAGTTTCATTTGTAAAAATTCTACTGTACTGTGCGAATAAGTTCCCTCTTCGGCAACCTGCAACTGCCTTCATAGGTCGCTTAGTGTAAGGTTGGGTGTTTACTGTTGAAACTATAGAATTAACTTGCTAGTTGCTACCGACTCCGAAATTAAAGTATATACTAAAGTCTGACCAAAAAAGGTTGAGCCACTTAATGTTTTGCTTGTTGCATAAAAATGGTAAGAGATAGCCCCAACAAAGTATATATATTCTTGACCCTTGGGACGAGTAGAATTTCATAGTGACCATCACTAGTCACTAACGTAACTAAGTAAAAAGTTACTGTACGCCTACCAAATTCAATGTTTTTATGTGCAATGTCTTTATCCCTGTGACCTGTCTCTATCTTCTCAAGAACAAGTAAGTATGAACCGGTTTTTCACGGCCTACAGACGTAAGTCATAAATATATCCGAATCCGCTAACACGACCGAAAATACTCCACTTTGTTTCTTCAGAATCCCAGTCCCAGTTCTCAGCGGTCCCACTTCGGGCAAAACGGTGTGGGAAGAAGTGGGCGAGTGGGCTAGGCAGGCTAGAAGGTGGACTATCGGAGCAGCTGAGGTGTTCCACTATTATGTCCTTAAAGCAGGCCGTATGCCTGTGGGACCCGCCCTTTCCTGGGGACTATGTTTTCTCATCTATTATGGGATACTCCTCTGCTCTTGTGGACTATATGGGGTCGCCGCGGGCATATCCTATGCTGTTCTGGTGAAAAATATCCCACTTTATATGAAACTTATTATGGGATTTACTACGCTTGGCCAATATATAGCGTTCGCTGCTGCATTTATCATAGACGCTTACGCTCCCAAACTTATGGGAATCAAAGAAAGTATCCCACTTTGGAAAAACGTGCTACATTTTCTGCTAACCCCCCTAGTGCTGATAGCATACTCGTTTGTTGAGCTTTATGCTCTAACCGAACTAGCCATATTCGGCAAAAGCGTCTGTAAGCACGGGGCGTCCAAAAAGGACGCTCTTAGCACAGTGGTGGCTGCATTCAAACGCATGTCTACGGCCGTACGTCATACTACGCGTAGAGTCGCACGTTCCATTCGGCGCTTAAGTCGACGTCATACGACGCACGTTACGCCTGCGCCGCCGCCTGAAATTGTTGTGGAGAAAACTGACGTTACCAGAAGCGCTTCTGCGAATCCATGAATGAAAATATACTGCGAAATATATAGTACCAGAACGAGAACCAGAACGTAAACAGTAAATAGGCCATACAGTGGATTTCAAATAAATCGGATTAAGGCTGAGCTGGAGCTAAACTACAGCTAAGTCGATTTAATTAAATCCCATCTAAGTCGCAGCTAAACCTCTGTTTTGAACGAAATCTAAAGCGTCAACTGCGCTAATCTTCATTAATGCAGCAGACTTGAACCGATTTAAGGAATTTAGGCCTGAGTTAAATCTGCTTTAACTAATCGTCAGTTAATCCGATTTGGCGCAGTCCACTGTAGATATACTTATTGTAATATACTAAGTAAAGGTGAGAAAAGTTAAACGTAGAACGATGCTTAAGCCGGGTCTCTCGATTTGAGGGGGGAGCTCCAGGAATCGAAGTTTTAGGCAAGAAAAGAAAGTTGTCCCGTCAAACATTAAATGTAAAAAAATTGCTCAGAATAAGAGCTTTAATTTTATATCAATATAGATTTGGAAACAAGACAAATTTCTCTTTTTGTTGTTCCAAAACTGTCATTTTATTAAAGTTGCCCAAAGCTTTTTAAACATTCATCTGGTCACAAAATAGACTGAACAGAAATCTACGCCTATTAAATTTTGCAGAATATAGTTGCGTCTACTAGAAAGGTGACTTTCAATCCCAACAGTCGATGTGTTACCAAGAGTACATAATGGGAAGCGTATGATACTCTTCCCATTGGCCAGCTTGGCAGCGCGGTAGATGCGTTGTACAATAACGCCCAAAAAGGAACCCAAACGGGTCCTGCAGGTATATACCAAATTGATACCCCAGCGTACCTGAATGGGCCCAGCAGGGTATCGAAATAGGTCTTTTGGGTCCCTTTTTGGCCGTTATTGTGCAACGTATCTACAGCGTTCAAAAGCTGGCCAATAGGTGTCATACTCTTCCCATTATGTACTCTTGGTGTTACTCCTATTCACACCTTGTTCACAATAATTTGCTACCCTATGTAAAAGCAAAAGGCAGACAAAGGATTAAATAAAAAATATATTTCCAAAGAAATAACAAATAACAGCGACAATAGAATATAGAAAACAAAAACATTGTTTTATACTGACCAAAAAAATATCGTCAATTCTACATCGGCCGCTGGGTCAGCTTTTATTTGGAGTCGGCCCAATTTTTTCGGCCATTTTCCGGAAACAATTGATAAAATGCGACCACAAAACAATTAAAAAAGTTTTCTTTCTTTTACTCAATGTTCACAATTCAGTGTTAAACCGATCACCCTGATCTGCGTTCGATATCGAGATTAGGGTCAATCAATCATTACTAATCAGTGAACTCCATTCATCCATTGTTTGCAACTTCCATATTCACATCTTTGCTCTGATCATTTTGTTCCATGTTTGCTCTCTCTCGCTGAGCCCTTGAGGAAGTGTCAGTCCGCGTCAGTTCCCGAATGACCATTGTGGCGTAGCAGGAAGAGGGCAGACTAAACTGCAGACCAATGGCCAGTTTGCTGCCGCCTGAAACGAAACATCAGCAAGAGTCTATAAATTTTTAAAGTACAGCTGTTTTTTAGTCAGCTTTAAAGACTGTGCTTAATAGAGCCATTATCAGAAAGAAAATAAATAGGTGGTTGGTTAATAATAATATGTGTGGAGTATTTTTGTGAGAAATGCCAATGTATAATGTCCCTTAACCGAAAAATAGATAAAAAAGCTATGTAGCTACTTTTTAAACAACCGTGTTTGCATAAGAAAAAAAACTTGGAAAGGTTGTAAAAAAACTGTTTGTAAAAAAACTGTACATCTCCATTAAAGTATAAAAACTACTACACTTTAGTCAATACTCCTGGGCCCGGTTTCATAAACAGTGAGTCACGATTCATTAGTAACACTGATGCAACATAGAAAATGGAGTATAGCTTTGCGTTTACGCATTATTTCTGCTAGAAATTTTGTTGACAGGTTGCCAATACGTTGCACAATGTGTGGTTAAAATCTAAAAAAACGCGTTATCCAGTGAAAAATATAGTTAACTTGAAGTCATTCATTAGTCGCAAATATTAGTGAATTTTTTCAAGCCACTAATATTTACTAATATTTGGGACTAATGAATGACTTTGACTTAGCTAGACTTTTGACTGCATCAAGCAAACGTTACAATTTTTTACCCACATAGTATCTAACATATTAGCAATATGTTGTGAGAGTTTCCAACTGAAACGTTACGTAAACCCGAAGTTATAACTCATTTTCTGGCTTACATCAGTGTTACCAAGAGTACATAATAGCTTCTCACTCTATATAGAAGAAGAGTGAGACACTCTCCAGCCTGCCTGTGTTATAGCACAGGCAGATGCGCTGGTCGTTTTCAGGCTACATGTTGACATTCTATGCAACATGTGAATGGCCAATCAGAAGCGAGCTTCTGTTCTCTGATTGGCCGACGCATGTGCACGTGCTCCAATCATAAAACGGGATAGGGATAAAGGCTAATAACTCATTATTTATTCATAGTCTGCTTGTAAAAACATTAAAAAAGGTTTGCAAATACCTTTGGGGATATTTTGGCAAACTTTCAGCGAAATTGATTGAGAAACTTTGAAGAAATTCAGAAAAGTTTATATCTCAAAAGTTTCTCAATCAATTTCGCTGAAAGTTTGCCAAAATATCCCTAGAGGTATTTGCAAACCTTTTTTAATGTTTTTGCAAGCAGACTATGAATAAATAATGAGTTATTAAGCTTTTAACTCTATCTTAATGCTTATCAACGCATCAGCGATTATATACTAAAGTGTGTTACGCAGGGAATCTACGCGCTGATTGGCCAGTCACATGTTGCATAGAATGTCAACATGTAGCCTGAAAACGACCAGCGCATCTGCCTGTGCTAGAACACAGGCAGGCTGGAGAGTGTCTTACTCTTCTTCTATATAGAGTGAGACGCTATTATGTACTCTTGGTGTTACTAATGAATCGCAACTGATCTTTTATGAAACCCGGCCCTGGCAGTATGTCCTCAAAATTATGTTCATAATCTTACCGACTATACGGCTGCAAGCATTCCTTTATTGTTATCTCATCAGAATGTCCTCATTACTTTACTGTTATGTCATCAAAAATATCAGCAGTCCTTTACAGTTATGTCATAAAAATCATCATTGCATCTCACCTTCAACGGAATCGACGAAGGATTTATCGCCAGGCGCATCTGTTTTCAGTCGATCCACATCACTGATGGTCAGGTCGGCGTTGTCATCGTCGTAGCCAATCAGTTGGTATCGAGCATCCATCACTTGTTCAAATATACGGCGATAGCCACCACTCAGGCGATAGTCTCTGCAACAGGGAATAAAACATAGCTGAGAATTTTTAGTACACACTTTCAGGCGTTAAAATGCGACAATGCTTGCAACCATACAATAAATACATGTATGAGGGAGACCCCCCATAATCAGGGGTGTGATCGGTCCTCAGAAAAATTTGGCGTATTTTGCTAAAAAAATTGAGGTTTTCAGCTAAATGTTTTTGAGGAATTTGCCACACATTTGAGGAATTTCAACCATATATGTAACAGCACCAAAATTTTGGATACCCCTTCCCCCCTTTGTGGGACCCCCCCCCCCCCGCGTCTAAAACTAATTTTTGACCCCCCTCCCAAAAATGACGCAATTTTTACCGTTTTTGACCAAAAAACACCGATTTTGACAATTTTTGGCAAAAAATTTTGGTAAAAATCGCTTAAATTTCACAAAAAATGCCGATTTTTTTCCAATTTTGTCCAAAATTTTACTCCAGAAGAAAACGGGAAAATGTTAGATTTTTAATCCTCATTTTGTCAACTGGAGACGTATCAGAAAATTTTTTCCGGTCGGACCATAAAAACTAAAGGGGGGACCCTTGTGTAAAAAAACAGGGTAAAAAATTTCCCACCTGGGTACGCCCTTGCGTGTAGACATGCATAGGCTGTGATGACAGATAATAACAAGGAATATATAGTAAGCCACAAAGTTGCAGAGGTCTGGGGGCGGCAACCCCCAGGCAAAAATTGGAGAATTTTTTGATATTTAGGCCAAATTTGGTCAATTGGAGACGTATCAGAAATTTTTGCCAGTCGGGCTATAAAAACCAAAGGGGGGACCCTTGTTGACAAGTTCTTCAAGTTCGACCAAAAGGGTGCAATTAGCCCAATATTTTGATGAAAAATTCAAATGTTTGAGGAATTTGAGGAACATTTCGAAATTTGAGGAATTTTACCAATTTGAGGAATTTGAGGAATTTGAGGACCTATCACATCTCTACATAATCTAGGGGCGAAAGGGGGGGCAGGGGCGTAGCCAGGGGGGTTCTCGGGGGTCGCGACCCCCCGCCTTTTGGTCGAACCTGAAGAAATTGTCAACGAGGCTTTTGGTTTGGTATTTATCGCCGGCCAAAAAAATTCAGATACGTCTCCAATTGACCAAACTTGGCCTACAAATCAAAAAATTCCCCCAATTTTTTTCTGGGGGCTGCCGCCCGTAGATCCCAGCGACTCTGTGGGCTGTGGCTAACTATTCATTGTTATTACCTTTCATCAAAGCCTATGCATGTATACACGAGTACATTATGCTACATTACTTGTGCGACACACCGTCTGATGTGGCGTACCAACTTGGTTTAATTTTTCTGTCGGAAAAATTTTCTGATACGTCTCCAGTTGACTTCGGTCTAAAATTTGGAGAAATCGCCATTTTTTTCTGGGGACCGCCGCCCCCAGACCGCTGTAACTTTGGGGTTTAGTATCTTGCGTTTGTGAATGTCATGTCTAAAAAAAATTCTGATACGTCTCCAATTTACCAAATTTGGCCCAAAAATAAAAAATTCTCCAAATTTTTACTGGGGGCTGCCGCCCCCAGGCCCCTGCAGTTCTGTGGCTTACTATTCCTTGTTATAACATTTTATCAAAGCCTATGCATGTCTACAAAAGTAGATTATGCTGCATTTACTTGTGTTACACTGTCTGATGTGACGTCACACGTACCCATTTTTTGTTTAAATTTTCCTTTCTGATACGTCTCCAGTGCGCCAAATTCGGCCCAACAAATGAAAAAAATCTCCATTTTTTCTGGGGGCTGCGTCCCTAGACCCCTACAACCTATGGCTGAACTCGGCACTTTCTTGCGAAAAATTTACAAAATTTAGGGTACTTTTGATCAATAAGGCAGGGGAGGATCCCCAACATGTGGCCACAGAGGCCCCCCAAAATTTTAACCCCGTGACATTTATGCTTGTAACTGATCTATAAAGGTGTTACTGTTAAGTTGCAGTTTCTTTTGTAATTTTACATTGCATTCAATAAACAAACGGGCGTACTGGGGCCCTGGGGGAGACGGTTATAGGATAAAATTTTAGAGGAATAAGTTTTTTACAAAATCATACTTTGTAGAAAGAAAGAGGATGCCCCGATTTTGAAAAAAATGGAGCCGCTGGGAATCGAACCCGGGTCGCGAGCGTCGACGACAAGAGTGCTAACCACTACACCACAGCCCCCAAGTCTTGTAGGCACTATTTCTCATTTACCACACTTACATACTTACATTTATTTTACATTTACATACTTCACTAAAATATTTATTGACGTAAAACAAACATAGATTGATTGCATAGACATTGATTGAACAGGTCAGTATAGTGTTAGTCGAAGTCTTTATTCATACTTACAGCCGGATGTCCGTTCAGTTGGCAAAATTATAAAAAAAACTGCATCAATAACGTACTAGGTCTTATATCTATTCGTAGAACACACACACACACACACTATAATCAAAAGGGGGTCACAATATGGTGGTTGAATAAGATGGCCAATAAAGTTGCATAAAAAAGACCAACTTGACTTTGTGATCAAAATCAGACAACTGGACATTATCCTCTGCTAAAATTTCTTCATACCACGATTTTACTGAAACAAAAAAAGGAAAAATAACAACTGATGAACTTAACGGGGCGCTCCGGATGGGCCATATTTTTTGAAAGCAACAAAAAGGACCTGCCAATCTAGAAGAAAAGTTGTCCAGAATGCTATTTCGAATGTTTTGACGTGTATATCTCCGCAACGAAAAACTATTACAGATTTTATTCAACTTTCAAACAAATTCAGCAAGTAAGCCAGTGCATCAACGATTTTCGAGGTTTTGCAAACCATTTATACCGAGTTAATATTGGTCATAATTTAAAATTAAAACAATTTTATTGCGTTTCGTGCCAAAAATTTGCAAAAGAAACTATTTTTAGAAGCATCAGACTGAAACAAAAGTAGTGTGAATACAAAACCGATTATTCGACATTCGATTACAAATGACTGGCATGGTGTTTTTCTCTAAAATTTTGCACAATAATAATAGCCGTTAACTTTACGCAGTAGAACAATAGTTTTTATTTTTTAAAATATGCTCTAGAAATTTTTTTATGACTTTTGCTGCTCAGATCTCGACTTCAATAACACATAATGGCAATTATTTTCTAAACACAGTTAGATTGTTAAAAACCAAAATAACGTTCAACGGCACAAAAGCTACACGTTTATCTATAACTTATGATTATACGGAAAGCTTGAGCTAAGTTATCGTTTGTTGAAAATTCGCTCACATTCGGTGTTCTGAGAGTCATGTGACAATCACGTGCTCTAAAACTTTGCCACAAGTATTCTTTTATACCATACTTTGTATGGTAAAGTTTTACTTTAAGTAACTTTTTTCATAAGTTCTCAGGTAACCCCCGATTCCCGGAGCGCCCCCTTAACAGGTTTAGGTTAGGACTATCACAACTTAAAGGCCGTCGTTCGTGGATATTTAAAGCCTAGGACTGGTTAATAAGTTTAAAGCTTAAATTTAAATTTTAAAAATTAATGTTTCAACTATTTTTTTAGTTTAAATATCACAGACTCGTACTTTGAGCTGGCTTATCTAAAAGCCTACAGTAACTAAAATTTTATTTCGGAACACCGAAAATTAGGATATCTGAATCTATTGATTTTTGCACACCTTCATGTGGAGTCTTAAGATTGTAGACCAAAACAAAAACTACAGTCAGATACGGCCATAGCCCATAATGTTGCTTTAAGACTGCACTAAAAATAAAAGAATTATGTCTGACAATGTAGAGTACATATTAATAGGAGCTACCACAGCACCATTTTGCTATCAAAATCTTTACTCACACAAATTGTTGGGGTACAGAACATCGTATCCGGGCAAGGGCAGTGCCACATCAGTGCAATGGTGTTGACTAGAGGTGCCAGGAGCAACATGAGAGGGCTGGGTATCAGGAGCACAGGCGCCTGAAATAGTACCAATAAATATTAGTAATCCACTTCATTAGACAAATTTCTGCTGCTAAATTTTCGTGATTTTAATTTCCTCCGATTCCTTATCAATGCGAAGTCTTAGAATGAAAATATATTACAGCTGGTAAAATGGCTAAAACCCGGTTCAGACTTATTGTGAGGGACAGGACGGGGACAGGGACAGGAACAAGGACAATTCTAGGACAGCTATTGTGAAGCATTGACAGCATCGTTTCGTCAAAGGTTTCTGTAAGCAAATTGGACTCGACCTAAACTTTCTTCGGCAAAACATGAAACATTTAGCCACATAATTTTCTCGAAACTGCTTAAGGGGGTAATTGCGTTTTTAGGTGTTTTTTTAAAAAGCCATAGCTCAGCGTTTACGAATTCAAATCACAAGCGGTCTTTGGCATAAGGTAGAACAATATCTTTTCTAAATGTATGCCATGCCTTGAAATTTAACCTTTGATTTTCTTTCCAGTATAAGCGACTAAAGAAAGGTCCTTTCCAAAATATGAAATTTTTTTACAAAAAGTTTGCGCCACAGCTCTGAATCATACAATTACCTGTTGGGGCTGAAAGTTGGTAAGGTTTTTGACATGTTTAAAATCCCCAGGCATGTCCCCCACTTTTTTAATAACTAGTCAATTTGCTGAGAAAATAGCTGAAAAGCAAACGCACCGAAAATTTAAGATAATTTCTTGTAATTAAAACCCTCTAAAAATGTCCACATGTGAAATTTCAAAAAAGTGAGAGACATGCCTGGGGATTTTGACCTTTACAATACTGTCCCAAAAATTTATGCTCAGGCGTCACTTATAACTTGAGTACTGGTGGCGCAAAGTTTACATAGAAATCACAAAAACCTCGAAAACGCAACTACCACCTTAAGGACAAACTTATATTAGCACAATTAGTATGAACCCAGCTTACAAGATCCAACTATGACAAACCTGGAAGTACCAGGTCTCCGTCTAGAACGCAATTTCGATGCTTCTGCAAACGCCGTGACACCACGCGATTCCACACGTAGCTCTGGTAAGCGTGCACGTATAGCAAACGGCTGTTACGAGGAATCTAAGCAGAATCACTGACAAAATGCTACTAATATTATGCAACTATCATCTTCGATAGCACAGCTTATACTCTATTAGGGCCGAGTCGCAACAAGGATTAAAGTTAACTGATTAAACGGATTAGATTAAAACTTGTTGAATCACATCAAAGTTATTGTTATACCAATTACCAAGTATTCATATTAGCATCTTCAATTGCCCAAAATTTTGTAAATCGATCTCATACCGAGTAATTTATCCATAAGTGCGCAAAATTTTGCAAATGATCTATCTTTAAGATGAGTGTTGTCAAGCACACAAATTTTAATCTAATCCGCTTAATCCATTTTAGGGATTGGCCATTAGTTATTGCGCTTCAGATTTATAGCTTTATTTACATATGTATAGCACATAGCTTAAAGCAAAACTGTGAACACAGTCACAAATCAGCTGAAAAAATTCCGAACTATAAATCGACCATCGACTAATCATCACAGCAGGTTTAGCCGTTCACAAAAATGAAGAGTTATTGTCATTTAAAATGAAGGTACGAATGAATGGAACTAACAACCAGTCGTACGCTTGTCCGTAAGCGTGTGCGGTTGTCCGTAAGCACAATAATTTTTACTGCCCGCTGCACAAAACTAATTTCATTCATTCATTCAGAGTTTCAGACCGACTAATTTTTGTGTATCAGCTGAACAATGACACAAAACAACTCTTACGGCTTACGGACAATCACTTCCGTATACGGACAAGTAGACAAGTAGGAACAAGCCGTATGTCTGACTCTACCCCCATCTTACGGCATGCAAAGCTGTGACCAAATCATTGGGTTCGCAGGCTTTCAGTGCTTTCAGCAAGAGTGCTTCAATATAGTGTGCCCGCAATTTCGGCGGTATCACATTCAGGGCCGCTGTGGCATCACCGGTGTCGGAGTATTTCGTTAGAGCCAGTTCCAAGTTACCTTAACAAAAAATTGACTACAATTATAATATTAGATTAATTAACTATTAGCAAGCATTTCGGATTCAGGACTAGTCTCTTAGCTGCAACCTTTTCCGAGCAGTTTATGAACTCATGAAATTTGCCACACATTAAGTCCAGCCGTCTATTAAGTATGAATCGACCCCTGGGCCCGATTTATCGAAAAAAAATGTCGTTGCAAATGTTCGTCGTTGAAAAGACAAAATATGTTCGTCGTCAAAAAACAAAATGTTCGTCGTTGAAAGTTTTTTAAACGACAAGCTGTGGTCGTTTAGAACATACAAACGTTCGAAAAGACCCATGTTCGTCGTTGAAAAAATTTACGACGAACATTAATTGCTGTCAACGACGAACATATTTTTTCTTCGATAAATCGGCCCAGATCTCCAACAGAAAAAAATCACGTCGTAAACGCGCTTAAAAAATAATTCAGAAACTTGCGGCAGCGTCGATTCGCAAAATTATTACGCCGCCAACTAAGAAATTTCAAAAACTTCAAAAAATCACCATCTGTAGGGACAGCCCGTGGCTGCAAAATTTGATCAATAGCTCCTTTCCAATCGCCACGGATTAAATCGCTGAAAAAACAAGCCCTAGTTAGTTTAAATCAAAAACGGCTTGATCACGAATCTTAGTCAAAGTTCAATCTGAGCTTATTCAGACTGTCTAAATCCTATCGAACAAAAACGTGACAGCGGAGTTAAAAAAACTCCTATCGACTTTGATTATGTATATAATTTTAAAAAAAGCACATAATACATGTAGCTTACTTAATATTCAGTAAATTTATGCGCAAGATTAGCACACACGATTGCAACTTTAATTACAATTAATACCTGCACAATATCAACTAAATCGTAGGCTTAGGCTTAATTTTACTATGCTGAATCGAAATTTTAATAATGCCTATTAAGTATAAAACGACTTAACCTTACTCTATACAAATGAGCAGTAAAAAAAGAATAAAAATAAAGACCAAATAAAAAAAAACACAAAAAAATTACCGCCCAACATGCCAAGTTCTGACATCGGCAGCGGTGCCAAATCGTTGTGGTCCGAAATAATTTATGAATGGATTTTTTAGCATAGCCTGCAATCGCGATTCCAGCTCACTTCTCTCAATGCCACGGACGTTTCTGAAACAACAAAAAAGACTGTTGAATTATGACATTAAAAATGTAAGCCTTTGTGATTAAATAAATACAAAGTAATTAAAAATTAATTAATAAAGTAAAATGTGAGTAGACTTCTTTGAAATGCTGCTTATGTATCTTCTGCCCAAACCCAAAAACACCCCTACCTTGAATTTATACATACTTGTAATCGCCTAATTGCAAAAATCGCACTGAATCACCCGCTGAAATTTTCTCCAATATCCAAAAAATTACGCTGGTTAGTCTGAAAGTTGTTTGCACTCGATTTACGCCACAAAATTAAAAAATAAAACGCTCCCAGATGTTCGTAATCAAATCGCAAACTCAACACATAAATGACACAAAAAATATTGAAATTATGTCGTTAAGTGTAAATAATATCAATAAAAAAGTATTTCCCAACCTGCCTCAAAACTATTGTAAAACGATTTCCTTTTAAATCGCCCAGTCGAATATCCTCTGCCGCGTATCTAAAACAAGTTGTAAAGATAAAAGGTCAAAGTATATACAAAGTAAAAAAACAGAACTAAAAAGCTGTTTCCAAATAAAAGCTTCATAAAAAACAACACAACGGCACGTCAAACTTACTTAAAATTGCCAAGCTTTATTCCTTTTAACACCGGATTGAGGGCTGCTATCTTTGTCGCATCGGTTCTAAAAAAACAATGTTAGATCAAAGTCACCTAAATACATTTTAAAAACACTTCCTTCGATTCTGAAATTTTTTTACGAGCCGCTCATAAGTGGCTTGTTAAATTTAGGCAAAGTAACAGCTTAGCGGATTAAACGTAGTTCACCACATTCTAAAAGCAACACGGTTCTAACTAAACCTAATGCTAAAGACATTACTACACATCCGGAGTCCGGACTAAACGGACTAACTAAAAAATTCTTACAGACCAATTCAGCAAAACTGGATCATGTAAAATCTATAGATCGAAATAGAAAATGAACAAAATAACCATAGCAATCAATGAAGTGTCAACTGACCTATAGACTGACACTCGCTGCACAGTTTTTGCCCGTTTATCCTTCGTCCCAGCAACGTGAAAATCGCCTGGTCTTAGTCTGAAACGAGTGTTTAAATTAAATGTTTCTACACGTCAACATATACGTTAAAAACTTTTTTAGTTTAAAAAAACTTATATCGGCATTACACAGAATTACACAGACTCCAATCCTACACTAGCACATTGGGCACGGGCACACAGCCAATTGTGCGGAGCAACTATTACACCTATTTTGGCTTCGTGAGCCACATTTTTTCTTCGAAGACATTGTGAGCCACCGTTTTATTTTCTATCGTGAGCATACTATTTTTTCGCTATTATTCAAATATTATTCAAATCAAGATTGAACTCTGTCAATCCGCTTTTACAAAGGTTTTTGAATATAGTCAAGGTGGGGAAAAAAACATAAATAGGGAACAAAGGTTATATCTCTCCA
>JASANF010002197.1:0-24197 GCA_030248245.1 Trissonchulus sp. WLG1_4 | reverse complement strand
GTATTTATCGTATTTCAGTTTATTATTTTTAGTCGATAGTGCATACCTAATAGTCTATTGACAATTATCATTTGTACAATGACTGACCAGGCATTGACTGACCACTTAGGATCTAACGGTCTTTTCATAATTGCATCTAGTAAGACCATCTTGACCATACCGATTTTAGAAAGCAAAATCTCAACTTTTATTTTAAAACCTAGTATTTTTCAAACCACAATGCAACAGTTTTTACATTGAATCGCCTGTGAATTTTATACAGCTCTGGCTTTTGCAGTTGGTACTGGGTTGGAACCAGGGTACGATTTTGACAAATATTTGCTTCGCCTTGAAAACACATAATAGTTCTGCAAAATGTCAGGACAAGACTGCTACCGGTAGCTACTACCTTTTTTTCAGGATGTTCAGTCGCAATGTAATCGACGTTATTTGCGCCATAATTAAAGCGCCAAGTGGAAACATTTCGGCATTTATTAACATAAGCTAAGTGGCTAACCCCGTACTGTACACTTATTACAATTTTGTGTGTTCCGTGAATCAATATTTTATTAACAAATACAACAATACAACAGAGACATAACATAACAAAAGTTCATGCAGGAAAAGTTACATATATTTAATCTGCTTATAGGTAGTTCAAAGAATCTGGCAGTTTTCAATTCTGTCTACAAACTAACACTTTTGCTCACGACTAAGAATGTGCATGGTAATGGTAATGTAAATAATTTATACTATGTCTGCTTAATCAATTTACACACTAAAGACGAAAATAATTACATTCACCAAATTTCAACTAAACAAACCTTATTAATTTTTTACTACAGTGGGTAATTGTTCTGTTTAATGCATAAAGCTACTTCAATAAGCTCTTGCGATATTAATAGAAGCCATTAAAAAGCATAAATGGTTGATAAAAATTTAACAAAATTCTTGCAAAAAACGTTGGCGACATCTTTGCTCTCCCCAATTTATCCAGAAGCTTCTATGGTGACAATCGGTACTAGCGACTAGGGGCATGAAATGTGACTTGTGAATAAATTCCCACATGATAGTATTCACATTTTGCCTGTTCAGTTCGAAATTTCCGTGATTACAATGAAGTTCTACGTTAAGTTGACAAATAGTAATGTTATTCTTAGCAATTACTGAACTCTCTTGTAGCAGGGGTAATATTTTGTATTCCGCCCCTTCGGCGTCCAAAATAAGAAAGTCTATGAATGACAAAGAGTGTTTCTGTAAGTACTGTAGAATCGACATTGTGGGAACATTTTTCATAACGTAGTGACCGTTGAATAAAACTTGGGCTGTGAAATTACCCGCTTCACTCGAAACTGCTATTTCGTCGTAAGTACCAATCTAAAACGGAAACAAAATCATCGACACAAGTCCGTCTGCTGAGTGAGAAATTGATTTCTTGTGATGCTAGAGTGTCAGTATTTCACAGAAAATATTTAGCGCGGCCGTAACCTAGGAGTTTTAACAGCACTGTTGTTCCAGATCGGCCGCTGAGTAATGAGTGATAATAATTTAGTAACTTCTTTACATAGAAGGTTAGTTCGTTAACACAGTATCGGAAAAGTTACAATTTGACTTAGACAAATGAAGTGAACCGGCTCATATATTAGGTATGAGTTATCAGTTACGGGTTTATCAATTCTGACTGTAACTTGACAGATTCAAAAAGTTTGAACCAAAAAATATCAGAACTATATTTTTGTCTGGGAATAAAATAATTTCTGGGAATAAATTTAAACCTAACGCCCCTAGTAAGGGCGAATCTTTCCACTAGACCACCGAGCCACGTAGTAATGTTGTAGAGACCGTAGAGTTATCCGTATGGGTATGATTTCACATCTATGAATCGATCTGAGAGAACACAATTGTAGGTGCCAAATGTTGAATCAAAACATGTAATCAGAAAAATTTGCATTAATGAAGTATTAATAATAAGTAGGTAATATGTAAGCCTTACTTTATCATTGTTCAGCAGCTGTAAACAACAGGACGGGAACGTTTCGAAAATTGATATTCTGAAATCTGTACCTGTTTATAAATTTCTCCAACATTCCTGATAGGATCAGCGCCATAAAGTTTACAAAACGGAGCACGTTTCAGAATTTTCTGCTCTGCTTGAATATCACCGCCAACACCCAAGCTGACGCCAGTGCACTTCGAATAGGATCGGTTGAAGTCAAGCCAACCTACAGAAGAAAATAAGGCCGTACATACATCGTTCAAGTAACTTTTTGCACGATGAAATCGGTCGAACAAGCTAGGTTCAGAATCGCTTGTTGTGTAATGAGGAATGGTCAAGTTAAGAAACTAACTACAAGAATAGACCTATTTTACACGTCCCTGAGAATTTATCTCTGAACATGTGAATACTCTTCAGATAAGCGAACCAAATTGAGATTAGGCAAACTATATAATCGAGTACGCTTTTATTAAATTTGTTATCGAATGAGCTAACCTTTCTTTTCACCCCCGTTACTGATCATTGATATTTTCAGGCGTGATTGCAGCTCTTGAGCACATTTATTCACAATTGTAACAAAATGCACCCAGATGTCAGAATGTGAGATACTTTCTGAGGCGAGACACTTTTGCGCATTCTGAATAGAAGCACAAAGTGTTCATGGCACGAGATAATAGGAACAGTCCTATTTCAATATAAAGTGTGACCAAAAAAAGCTGAACCCCGAAACAAAAAAGACGGCTTGATTTGTATCTGCTCGCTGTAATCACGAATTTTTTCGTAATGAAATTGCGTGTTTCTTTTTGTCTCAGGGTTCAGCATTTTTTGGTCAGACTTTAGTGCAAATTGCAAACCATATTCTAAAGAACTATATCAATTTTAGTAATTAGTTATTGACTAGGATCATTTGTTTATTCAAGCTACAAACATGTTTACGATAATTTAACGAAGGTAGACCAGTAGCTTAGTCCTGCTGAGTTTTATCTGGTTTTAAATTCAAAGCTTAAACAAAAAACAAAGCAGACAAAACAATTTAACACTATTTCAACTTTTCAACTTAAGCAAAGTAGTTAAATACAATCTTATATTCCATTATAACCTTTCTTACCTGAAAGGGAGTGAAATTAAATTTTGAGCAGTCTGTGATTTCCGCATATGTACCTGGGGTACCGCGTAGCCTAGACTGAAGCCCGTATTGTTTGGGAATGAGAAAATCTTTTGCCTAAAAACGAACATGAAATTCATTAAAAATTTGGGCCGGAAATCAATATTCTTATGGCCTTTTCATAATTTAATATCAACTGGATTCAATTAACTGATCATCTTCACAACTCAACATAGAATTTACTTAGGTTCATAAATTTCCGAAAAAAAAACAAAAAAACTGAAGATTATATCCAATTCTCACCTTTTCGAACGCTCTCTCGTACGGAACAAATAAGCAAAAAAGATACAAAACTACAGCTCCACCAGCAAAAGCTGTAGCAGCTAGTTTAAGGGCACCAATATTTGGCATTACCTACATTAGCTGATGATCAACAAAAGCTAAATTTGTCGTGAGGAATGTTCTAAAATCTAAATTTAAAATTGTACATAGTCTGAGTGACAATATTGCATGAGGAGACAAAATTGTAATGACTACCCAATACTGACAAATCCAAAGGAAATGTTACGAAATGAGTTTTATAACACACTTTACAGAAGTTGTGAAGGGTCGCCCCTGGCCGGACCCTACCAGAGAGGGGTCAGAAAACTTGAGCTGTAGTCTATGTTAAGGGGGTCAGATTGGAGTGACGAAATACGTCATATTGCTACTCGTAAGACATGTAATTCGGTACGGCAAATCATATGTATAGTCTTATCGACTGTGGCTACTGTGGTGGCGACAGCAGAAAGACAAGGACTGTCCGCAAAACAACTTGGAAAGTTTTGAGAAAGTGAGAAAAATGCATGTCTATGCAGGTAGCTGCTAACTTCATGCTTATGCTTAGGTATCTCCACGTGTGTAGTTCTAGAGATGAGCGGATGACTGTCAACCAAAGCTTGGTCCCAGAGCAGTAAGGGATGGCCCCACCCGCAGCAGGAGAGGAAGGGGGAATTTTAGCGAAAAAATAAAACATTTTAGATAAATGTTAAGCAATTTCGTACCAAAGTTGAATTAGATCAAAAATAGCGTCAAAATCGCTATTTTTAAGTACTATATGGTAACATTTGCGGTCTATTTTAAAATAATTATTTTTAAATAAATTTAAACCGAAGTCAATCAATTAAATTTGTACAAAAACGTGAAAACTGAAAAAAGATAACATTTGTTTAAATAATACGTAACCAATTAAATATACAAATATATATATGAGCTATAAAGGATTAAGCAATGAAATTACAAAACTCCTTTTAACAAGTTTTCAAACAATGGAACTACAAAAATGGTTTCTACTTTCTACAATTTTTCGTGAATGCTTACTGCATAGTAATAATGTATCTCTAACGTAATATTTTACCCGGTTGAAAAAGTAAGCCAGTAGAAAAACATAAAAACAATAATTCCTGATCAATATTAGTCCTTTAATCAAAATTTCAGTTGGGGCTTGCTTTTCCCGATGTTTGGGCAACTTGAAATCATTTTCATTCTTCTCATCAAAATTTGATTTTTTTTGCAAAAGGCTAAAAGTTGGATTTCACACAGGTGGCTTTACTAAACCATGATTTTACGTACGTTTTTATATGATTTGCACATAATTTTATTACAAAATATCGCCTGATTCGTTACGACTTCCACGGTTCCACCGGTTTTGGCTCAGTTGAACTATCAGCAAAATAGAGACCTGCTACTTAACTCTGCTATGCTGCAAGTTTAAAATTTCAACTGACCTAAAACCATGGTTTAAGAAAATCTGCGAAATTCGTAACGAATCAGGCAATATTTCGTAATGAAATTAACTGCTTAAAAAAATTAATTGATTTTATTCAACAATGGCTTAGCTATGTTAAAATTTCAAACCTGCAGCACAGCAGCTCTCTGTTTTGCTGAAGTAACAACTGAGCTAACCATGGCTTCAGAAAATTTACGAAATTCGTAACGAATCAGGCAATATTTCGTAATGAAATTAACTGCAAATCATATAAAAACGGTTGTGAAATCCGCCATAAGTTTCGTAATTTTTCGGTTTATTGCTTTATTTATGATTAATCTACAGTACAGACTACTACTAGTAAATTTTGAGTTTTAGACTTTCAGGGCACCTTCATATCTCAACAGCAAGGATCAAGTTTTTCTTCATAGGTTCAGTGTGAGGGGTCTTACCGTATTACCTCGAATAAAGCCGCTGTCTCGAATACAGCCCCTGCTGTCTTGAATAAAGCCCCCGTCAACGCACTCATGAAATTATAAAGCTCTCGCCTTGAATAAAAACCCCCGGGGGCTTTATTCAAAACGTCCTTGAATAAAGCCCCCGGGGGTTTTAATCAAAACGTCCTTGAATAAAGCCCCCCGTAACACAGGCTGTGGTACGTAGTACGTACGCGCGCACATTTGCATATGCCGTTGCATGTGGCAATATTGGCAAATAGTTAGTTGCGCGCCGACTGTTATTTTTGTTCCTTCTAGAGAAGGAACTATTGTTTTTTCCTGTTGCGCCACAGCGCAACAGGTACTTTATACTTGGTTTGTATAGAATTTGCAGAATCTTCAAATAGATAGACTTACCTGTTATTTCCGGTAGGTCGATTTTCCACGGTTAAATATATAACACTGTAAGGCCTACCCTTCCAGTGTTCTGAAAGGTCTACCCTTCCAGTGTTAGTAAATAACGCTAGAAATCGATGCCTCTCAGAATACTCAGAATGTAAAAACTGAGAACCGGTGGGGATTCGAACCCCCAAACTTCTGACTTGGGATCAGATGCTCAGCAAATGCTTAACGCACTACCACCTGAGCCAACCGGCCTTGAATGTCGAATATCTTTTTTATACAGATGTTAAAATCGAAAACCGCTATGATTTACGTACCTCTTTATTAGTTTCTTCTTCAGATGTTACTGATATCTTGTAAATTTCCCTGTTAGCAGTACGACATAACTGTACTGATAGTAGAAGGACGGTCTACTGAGATTCTGTGTTGCACTTAATCGCATTTAATGTTATTTAGAAACTATCTTACTTGTAGGACTCGGTGGTCTAGTGGTACGATTCTCGTTTCGGATTCGATAGGTTCCCGGATCAAATCCCGGTGCATAAAATTTTTTTTTATGTTTTTCTAAATCAAACTTTTGCGAAAAATAGTTCAACTTAATCTTTTCTGTCTGGAAACTTTCAATGGTCTACTTATGGACATTTCACTTCTTTAGATTTTTCAAATTCTGTTCAAATTTATTTTTTACACGAAGTTTGGAAAAAATGGGTCGAGTAACTTTTTGGGTCGGGTCGAGTAGAGGCTGTAGGCCTACTCCTGTGAAGGTCCCGTAACCCTAATTTTTTCGGGTCGTAAACATGCCGCTGAGTTAAAATTTTTAGTTTTCGTTATATCTATAATCGGGACACATTTTTTTACAATATTTTGCCATTATGCCTTGAATTCAAATACCATTATATTTTGCGGCTATTTTTAATTTTAAAAATAAACATGGTTGAATTTAGTTTCATTCGTTTTTTTCTGTGTAATATGATTACTAAATTTCCATTAAATCAAACAGCACATAAAGACTCCTTCTGTTGAAAATGCTGCTAATTTTGCCCAATGCTACACCGCCGCCAAAGAAAAACATGAGCTCAGAAGACTAAAAAGCATAAAACCGACTGCAGTTTGCGACTCTGTCTACTGGGGTGACTTGAAATTTTTTAGGCTTAGTTTTTTTGAAACTTGCTTTTTTACATTTACCGACGTAACTGGTCACAGTACAAGAGTAGCTAAAACAATTAACGCTATTTCAGGTAGAGTGTCATATTCTTCCAACGATGCATTCTTGAACTGTTAAAAGTTACTTTTGTTTGCGATTAATTTTTACTGCGCAACAGGCCTAATGTTGTCAAACGTTCACCCTACTCACTCACTGGGTTACTTTTGCAGTAAACTTTTGCTTGTTCCTGTTGGGCCACAGCCCAACAGGTCTTTAATTTTGATTCTGGTATCTTTAACACTGTTCTAGCGTTAAAGTGTTTATGTGCGGAGTGTGTTTTACACATCTTCTATCTTAGATGTGCATCTGTCACACTAAAATGCCTTGTAGTTTCACTGTGTTGTTGAGATCGGGGCTATTGTTGAGAAGTAAATCGAAATGCAAAAGACTGCCAAAAAGTGATCAAATTAGAATCGAACCTATGACCTTGTGGTTAAGAATCTATCAAACTAACCACTCGACCACATAGATCACCGAATACCTGCCTTCACTAAAAGTACATTAGGATATTATTAATAGGATAAAAAATATCCTAAGCAAATTGATAACAATAAATAAAATAATCAAGTTCCAAAAACAGTTATATAACACGGCACATAATTCCTTATTTGCAAAATCGTGAAATTTAGGACTTAGGACTGGAAAATTTTGTAAAAGGTTGGCCCAGGTCCACAGCGATAAAATTCTCGTACCTAAAATATTCAACGACAACTAAACGATCTTGCTCTGTGGTCTCCGTGGCGCAGAGTACTAGCGCATTGGTTTCTTAACCAAAAGTTTGCTGGATCAAGCCCAGCCGGAGACAACTTTTTTTCAACACTTTACACAATATTCGCTGCTGTTAACTAATTGCAGCAATAACTTATTTTACGTCTTGATCCCGTATCTATTGTGTACTTTGTACAAACTTTGTTAAAATAGCTAAAGATGTTTTGTATGAAAGATAAATCAAGTAAGTAAAATAATGCTGTAGCTGGCCCAACAGGTTTACGTTGGCCTCTGGCCAATGTGCTTAAAAATAAATGCTTGATGCTTACTGAATGCTTTTGCCGCAGATTGGGCTTGTTTTGAAATCAACGCTGCATAGTGTAAAAGTAGCAGCCACATGTTGTCCAGCGTATAATGATTAACACGTAAAGTCAGTATGGGAACCGACTGCTCTTTTTTTTGAAAACCGGTGTTTTTTTACTATTTTTAATGAAATAATGGTCAACGACATTTTTGCCTAAGCATTGAATTGTCATTGGACTAAAATTTTGTGATTTAAAAAACTTTCGTATACACATGCTAATCACGTGATCGTCTAGTCTGGTGTCTGGCTTCTACTTTCCTTCTACATAGTCATAGCTGAACATCGTTAAGTATCGAACTGGTGTGGTCGAGTGGTCAAAAGCGCTAGTCCAGAATTTGTTGATGTGTACTTCGAGGGATCGACCCTCATATGATGAATTTTTGCAAAATATTTACGCCGCTTTTGTCAGCAAAAACTGTTTTGATATGAGATTTTTTTGTCAAGGAAAGCGATAGCGTCGTCGAGTTGGTAAGTAGTTGCAATTATGGCATGTGTTTTCGACATGAGCATTGAAACTGAATAGATCAACTGTACACAGGTATTAGTGCGAAGCTGAATTCTCCTAGGTAAAATAAGCAGAATTTTTACTCAGCGAAGGAACCTTGCCCCCTTTTGGGGCCTGCTTGTTGGCTTGTTTCGCTGATGTAAGTAACTATACAATTATGAGACTGTTGGGTTGCCGACCCCCGCGAAGCACTCATTGTATTCATTTTTCCTGTTTCCTTTTTCCTGCTGCGCCACAGCGGTACTTTTGGTTCAAAAGTTTTTCTAGTTTTTTCGTAAAAACTCATTTTAGGAGTAATCTGGGACCATAAATACAAATCTAGTGACAATTGCTACAACTGTACGATTTCACAAGAACTACAATTAGTGCAATGGTAACAGTTGTAGATTTGAGCAACTGGGCCCATTTCGCAGGCAAAACTTCACCAAAAAATAAAGCCCCCGCCTTGAATACAGCCCCCATTTGGACCTTTACGAAAAAATAAAGCCCCGGGGCTTTATTCGACGAAATACATACGTTAGTTCTCTCAGGACCCCATCTATACCTGTCGGGATAACTCCTAAATTTGACAACGGCAAGCGATAAAACATGACAGACTGAACATTATCACCAACAACCATAATAATTCTGAAGGCAAAGTTAAACCAAGTGTTTTTCAGTGGTAGTCAAGGACTAAAGCGCCTGGATACCACAATTGGTAACTCACACACACATGCACACAAAGAAACACACACACTGCTTTACTCACTCATTAATGACAAGGACCAAAGCTGTGTTTGTCCTAAAAATAACGGTAAAGGTAACCTCTGTACTGGCTGACCAGCCTTGGGGGCTCGGAGCTTATCTCGATTTGTCTTGAATCTTGATGACACAGGGACAAAATAAACTTTGGTTAGCTGATCTAAAGACGTCACGTTTTTTACATACAAACTGCTCAATACAGAAGACGGAATAGAGCACAGAGATCCTTCGGCTATATGTAGCACACTCGAAAAGATCTGTTTTTTACCGTCACTAGGTGGCGCAAGCAACAGTCTAATCAGTCTAAGCAGTCATGCTAGACCAGTCACTTCACAAGTTTGCTAAACCACCGTAACAGTCGTTTCTTAATAACCTCTGTATCTCCGGAATATCATGCCACCGACATAGGTAATAGCGCCCACCCATCCGCTGTGTCATGAATCTCAGAATCAGAATCGCCTCATTAAATGATTTTTCCGTTTAATGTATAGATTAAATGATTGTACACATTAAAGGTAACATAATAATCCTGACCACTACGGGTCGATTCATATTTCATACTTACAGCCATATGTCCATTTAGACGGCAGAATTGCGATATGCTAATAGATTATGAAATTGTGGAGATTATTTCGTAATTTGACCGGCTGAACGCCCATAAACGGTTGCAAGTGTAAACCGACCCAAACAGCGCTTGCAAACTCCACGCTCACGACCTCCATGTACCACAGTTTGTGCTAACGCACATCCAACAAGCACACTCAATCAAACAAATCCCACAGTTTAATGTGTGAGAGTGTTGAACTCCCTAAATCGCTACGCTTTTCAAATTTTTTTATGCCTTTAGCATTTTTGCGCGGCCGCCTCAGCGGCACGAGCGGCCAAATTCAGGTGATGCACTGAAACTGCAGATGCATGCAAATCATGCACAGTTTCAGTGCATCACAGAAGCCTGCTGGATTTACCGCTGGCTCATGCGCGTGTTCTGTGCAGCAAGCAGAGAGCACTGTGTCTACGTGTATGTGTGTGTGTGTATGGATGCGTTGTTGTGTGTGCGTCTCTACACTATACTGCATTAACGACCATTGTTTTTAATTTGCGTTTTTGTTTGCAAATTTCCTTCCATTAAATCAAAGGTCAAAGTGTTCTAATTCAGAAGTAAAGTCTCAAATATAAGTACATACACATGCGTAAAACGTGATCGTCGAACAGATGGTCAGTACTGCCTACTTTCCGAAGTCTTTTGATACATTCGGTTTCGAATAAGGATGAGACTGTAACATGTATATAATAACACATGTAACATCTGTATCCGAAATTAGAAAAACTCCTAAAAAGAAATCTTGGTGAGTGCCGCGCCTTATTTTACCGATACGGTAAAATAATACTTGATGTCATGTGGAAAGCAGTACGCTCGTAAACAAAAGTGCTTGTTCTGTTTTAAGATTGGGGCCAAAAAAAAGTGCTTCAACATGATTTACAGCTACCGATAACGTATCCTGCAAATTTTTAACCTAAACGGTCTATGTTAGCCTTGTTTTAAACTTATAAATTTACCCACAGAAAAAATCTGACCCTTACCTTTCTCTGTGGATACGGATGGCCTAATGTTTGCCATGATTAATTTTGAGATCAGAGAAATTTAAGTGGACAATTAATGTCCTGAAAGCTCAAATCTGCGATCTGCGCTGAAGGTCCACCGCCCCAGACCTATTCATGTAAATCTGAGCCAATGACTTACAGAAACTTAATTTCAAAGGAACAACGCAAACATAAGCCAAAAAACATGTAGTGTTTTATTGAGTTATTACTTATATATTACTGATATAAACGAAACTATATATTATGTCAAACTAATGAAACGAACAAAATAATAAATATTACGCAACATAATTATGAGTCTGATCCAGCCTGTGTGAAAGTTGGTCTTAAGCATTTATTAATATTTTTTTACAAATTAGTTAAATCTAGACATTATCACTGTGAAAAATTCTAATTTGAGAATCTTTAAACTAAAATGCATGCGTTACTACTTACTAGAGAAACTTACACCGTGCACGTATCACAAAATTTTTAAATAAATTATAATACAATCTGATAAAACACTTCAAAACCATATTCAAATTCCGCAGTAATTTTTTAAATTTTGATTTCGCCAGTCTTTTACTAATTCTTTTTGGCATTAACGAACTGTTTAACTGCTTAGTTTTTACACTTTTAGATCATGTCTAACGCTGAATTTCATGAAGTTTAACTGAAAAAACTTCTGACAAAACTATCGCGACACACACAATGTTTTTCTGAATTTCAAACAAAAAGTTTCTTATGCGGCGCCCCACAATATATACGTAGTCGTCGTTGAAACATTGTAGTAATAAATTAAAACCAGACTGTACGCAAACTCGCTTCCAGAAAAACTTAAACTCCAGAAAATACTGTTGCAACCAGTTTTATGCAGTTGTATATGAAATATATATACCATTCCATTATACATGGAGTGCTTAGTACTATAAGGTGATGATCATTGACCATATTATATGGGCATCTGAGGAAACCTGAGCGGGGGGGTTGCTGATTTTTGGGGGGGAATTCTTCCCACGTATATACATGTTGTGATATGTGGCCGGTTTTTACACCTTCAGTGGAATGAATAAAGCGCAAAAACAAGTCCAAGCCGTTCCACTTCAGTAATTTAGAACTTCGCATAGAAACACTTTACACGTAGTTCATAAGTTCGAAAATTGCCCTTAGACTGTGGTTAGCAAGACTGAGCTAAGACTGCATGCGTTCTACATACCGACAACAGATTCGGAGAGATTCCGTAAAAACACTTCGCCGATACAACTTGTAGTTTATCAGCATAACACGCCCTTGGCTAAGCCACAGTGCTACCGATGCTATATTCACAAAACTAATTATGCACATATACAAATGTAAAAAAATTTCAATTCATAGCAATATACAAATACAAAAAAATGACAACTACTACAACACAATACACAATACACACTAAAATATATATATATGTACGGAATAGACACAGAATGATTGTAAAATTGGACCACATAACTTGCACTATACCATCACGAATAGAAGAACACTAACAAAAAATGTGTTAGTATTTTTATATTTATGTAATATCTATATACTGGTCTATTCATGCTTGCAGCTGTATGTCCGTTCAGCCGGCAAAATTACGAAAAATTCACGTAACTAAAAAATAATGTAAATATTTGATCAACTGGTGGACTGATTCTTCGTAATTTTGCCGGCTGAGCAGACATACACGAGTATGAATCGACCCTAACACGGAAACGATATCACTTGAGATGTGATAATTAATACAAAACGCGAACCGATAAATACTTGAACATTTCCATGCGCGCATACAAAACTGGGATCGAATAAAACAGAATTTCGGGTAAAACAGCGAAATAAAAAGAGTCGGCAGCAATTTGGAGGAATGTGGAAGAGAACAGAAAAGCAGATGGAGCAAACAAAAGTAAGCTCCTCTCACAAGCCTGACAATATTATTGCCAATACAAGATCAGTGAATAGTAAACAAAAATTTCCCGAAGCTACAACGGGAGAATAAATTTTTAGGTTAATTCCGCATTTATATACATTTTTATAGTAAATAACAATTCATGATCTGCTAAATTACGCCCCAAAAGAAATACAGCCCAAGTATCCACCGCTTCAGCATTCAGCCACAACGGCATGACAATAATTATTTATTAGCCAAGTTTCGGAGTTTCACTGAGATACTTATAAATAATGGAGAAATCCTTTCTAGCCCAGCCAGACTGGCAGATCAGCCGGTAAATCTGGTAGGCCATGGAACCAAGGGGTGTGGGAACGTGCTTGGCGCTGGCAGCCGACTGCGACAGGCCCAGATCCTTGGCCATCAGGGCGGAGATGAAGCCCCCCTCGTAGTCTCGGGCGGAGGGGGCACCGTCCACAACCCCCGGCACCGGGTTGTACAGCTCCGAGGACCAACAGCGACCGGTGCTGGTGTTGAGCACTTTGGCAAGCAGGGCGGCGTCTATGCCAAGTCTGAAAAAAGTACTTTCAAGCCTGGACAATGATTGACAGTCGCACGGTTTGAATCAGGGAGTAGGTTCAGAAGCCTTACATAAAGTCTTACATAAACTGAATTTATGGGAGAACTCTTGTGAAGGTTACGATAAGTACAAAAATGGCATTATGTTGTAACCCATTCAGGATATTTTTATGCGACCCATTCACCCTATTGTGAAGCTTATGAAACTAACCCCAGGACAGATAGAGATTTTTATTTAAAAACAAGTTTCCGACAGTGTTCAGTTTACACAAAGCAGATATTTCAGTGCCTGCAAGCGCTAAGCGCTGTGATAGTGTAATGCAAAAAAGAATGAAATCTAAGAAGGATCGACTTCGACTGTAATATTATGTGGTTTCGGGAAGATTGTTGTGCACTCCAAAACAATGAGGCTAACGCACCTTCTCAATCTTCAAGGCAAAAAATGAAAAACTAATCACTTTTGTCCGAGAAACATAGCCTCCGCCGTTCCAATCATGGAAATGGCCAACAGCATATTATTACAAATCTTGGCGGCTTGTCCGGTGCCGACGGGACCGCAATGAATCACATTCTTCCCCATAAATTTGAGTAATTCGTTTGCCCGCTGGTAGTTGTCCTCCGAACCACCAACCATGAATGTCAAGCCAGCGTCGCGAGCTGCTATAACGCCTGAAAATAATAAGTAAAGATATATACTGATCAAATATAAGTATTTATATACGTCAAAGAATCGATATGTTGTTTCAAGTGTCACAGCGACAAGGTCGAAGCAGGTTTTTGGCAGGCGAAAGAGACAAGAGAGACACCTTACACCAATTACGACAAGTGCAATGAAAAAGCAAGTATATACAGCGTCAATAGAAAATCATATACGTATATATATATATATTATTCAACTTTCAAACCATTTCATGAGGACTGGAACTGACTAACTTTTTTAGCATTTTTCGAAAGAGCTGCAAAATTTGAGATCTAAACACTAAAAAGAATGCAACAAACTATTAACCTCCGGAGACCGGGGCATCGACGTAGGCGGCCTGTTTGGAAACAGCAGTGTTAGCCATGTCTTGAGAAACTGCTGGTTCAACTGTACTGCTGTCAATACAGAGGGTTCCTGGCTTCAGCGTGCTGCAATTTAAAAAGTTCTAAACAACAAGTTAAAAAAGTTAAACAAGTTAACAAAGTTGAATGTTAAAAAAACAAACTCTAGTAGGGGTTTAAAGCTAAAGACTTGCCAAAATGTCTGAAAACTAGTGGCATGAGTTCATATTTCACGTTTCACTTCATGTCGCCAGTGGCGTATTTAGGGGGGCAGGGTGTGCTGCAGGCCCCCCTTTGCGGTCTGAGCAACCCTCTTAAAGGTTCGCAATCCAGCCCCCGCTTTGAGTTGGTGGCTCACGTTGCTCCGCGCACCCCCCGCCCTCCCGCCGTCATAGATGGGTCGCGTTGCTCCGCATCCCGCCCCCCCCCCCGATCGCAGCTCCGGGTGCATCCCCCCCCCCCTTTGCGAAATCCTGGATACGCCACTGCATATCGCCTGCTACTCAAACCGTCTATTATCCGCGGCAATTTCGTTAAAATTTCCTACTTGACTATGTATAATGTTATAATCATCATATTCTATAAATAGTATTATAATCGTTATAGAGTAGTATAATCAATCAAGCATTATGAGTTCGTTAGCTATAAATAGTGAATAAAATTCTACACCTGAAAACTCCACTGTTGCCGGAATACACTTCCTTCACCTCCGGACTTGACGGCAGCATAGTGATCAGTTGCTCTGTGGCTGCCGCCACGTCTGCTGGGGATTGAGCTACGTCTGCGCCGGCTTGCTAAAGTAAAAATTTTACAAAAAATATTTTATTAAAAAATTTTATGAAATTTGTTTGATGGCCCAAAAGGTAGCCAATTTGTTGAACAGCCGTATATAGTTGCTTGTGGCCATGCTTAATGAGATTCCGGGCCATGTGGGCCCCCATATTGCCCAAGCCAATGAATCCAATCACACTCATCGCCGCAAAAGTTCTAAATCTTAAAAAAAACAGATATTGTACATGGCGCAACTGAGGCGGAGGGGAAAATTTAAACTGATCTTTTTTCACCGTGAAAACACGTTTTTATAGGTTTTCGCATGCGTTGAGTTCACTGGTCAGACTGAAGCGGGGGGGGGGGGAAATTATTTTCGATTCTAATTCGCTTCCTACCCCATCTTTTAATAAAAATATGAAACCCCCATCGTCAGCCATGCCCCCAATCTGATCTCTAGCCCCCAAAATAGCTGTCGCCCCTTTTAATAAAAATCTGAAGTGAAATTATTGGTGTTAAAACCCTTAGGGGTCGAATAAGTCGGAATAACGGCATTTTTTCGACTAATGATCAGGAGTCCCCCTATATCCCCCAAACCTAGGGGGGGTCAAAATTGAACGCTCTTTCGAATAGGCTAGGTTAGAAGTTTGTAGGATGTAAGCTTTAGCTGAAAATCAAACTGTCCAAAAATCAAACTTTACATGAAATTTTTTGCGCGAAATTGGATTTAGTCAAAAATATTGAATCAAATGAAAAACTGCTGTTACTATACTGAAATGAAAGAGCAACTATATTGTCTATATTGAAAGAGCAACTTCTAAGCTACTAAATGCTGAAAAAATTTTGTAAATAGGCTCAGGCTTTGAAAAGTTACAGAACTTTTTCTGAAGCCACCAGGGCCAGGCTGATCGAAGCGTTACAGCACAAGTACGGTTCCGTAGAAATTTCGAGCTATAGCTGCAAATTTTATTAAAATATAAAGCTAGTTAGTGTTTTTTAGTGTAGTAAAGTTATTTCTGATGCTTCTTAGCAGGTTTTTTCTGTAATTTAGGCCTCAGGCTTAGGCTTAGTGCTTAGGCTTAGTGCTTAGGGTTAGGCTAGGCTTAGGTTAGGCTTAGTGCTTAGGCTGAGGCTTAGTGCTTAGGCTCAGGCTTAGTAGGTGGGTCAGCAAAGGTTAGTCTTAGTTGCTTGCATCAAATAAAAGGACCCTTGCTACTGTGGAATCATAAATAAAGCTGCACTTTTAAACCTAATTTTGACTGTCAGTGCCAGCTTGGTGCTGAGCATCAGTGACGTTTTCAGATTGTATTTATGACATTCTATTTCATTAGAAATCGCTACTTATGACCAAAGATGCATATTTTTTTAAAAAAATGTAATAAATTTAATGTCTACGCAAAAAGAAACTAAAACTTTTTATATGTAAGCTCAATTTAACTATGTATATTTAGCCTCTTTTTTTAGTTGGCAAAATTAAGATTTTTAGTATAAGTGAGCTAAATATGTTACAAACAAAGCTGTATTAAGGTGGCGCTCTGAATAACCGACTTTGGGCGATAAAATTTTTCACGTAAGTTTTCGTTAATTAACTCAAGAAGAAAATTTGTTGCAAATTAAATTAGCTTTCATTTGATGCATATAACGTCCAATTTGGTTCAACTTGAAATTTTAACCTATTTTTCAATGGGAAAAAATCTTTAAATCGATATACCAAAAAATTCTATATGGCTTTTGGTACTTTTTGAAACAGTTCTTTGTAGCTAATTGCTAGTTGCAACTTTTCAAAAAGTCGTTTGTGTAGGCAAACCTTTCTAAAAAAATATCCAGAATACGTTGACCGATATTGACAAAAATACACTATTTTTCAAACTAATTTTTCGTTAGCTACTTTTTGGCTTCTGAAACTTTTCTTAACGGATTTTAGTACAGAAAAATTAGCTCTATTTTTTGGAAAATACGTATGTGTAGGCAAACTTCAGGTTTCTGAAATTGGGCTATAGCGTACATTTTTTTAAGATTACTGTCAGCTGCGAAAACCAATCTGCTTGAAACTTTGCAGACTGTTAGAGCAGATGTAGGTGGAGGTGCCGAACTTCTTTAATTGTAATTATTATGATTTGGCTCAATATGATAGGCTTTATAAAACGTCACTTTTGATAGAAATTAAAATAACTAAAAATTTGTCGCCGGTAACGAAAATTCGACAAAAATGGCACCTCGGCAAGATAATTGTCTTTAATTTAAGCTATGGATTGTTAAATTTGGTTGAGGCAGCATTGAGCTACGTCATTTCAAAAATTAGTCAAATTTTTCAAAATTTCAATTTTGATGCAGTCATAAAATTTGCTAAAATATTCCGTGACTCATAAAACTTTGCAAAAATGCTTGCCTGGTGTTCATCTTGATTTCACTTGAGCAAAAAAGTTCGTATCAACAAGAAACAAAAAATTATAGCAATTTGATTTATTGGAAGTTACTCAGAGCGCCCCCTTAAGTATATTATTATGTGTTAATTTATGACGATCAAACTTCAGGCTCGTATTACGACTGTATTGGTCATAATTTTCGATGATTAGCCCCAGTATATATGTCGAAAAACGATGATTTTCGACAAAAATTGAAATTTTTCGAAAAGGTATAAATCAACGTTTTTTCGCCTGGAAAGTGCTAAAAATGAACTCAGCGCATGCGAAAACCTATAAAAACGTGTTTTCACGGTGAAAAAATATCACTTTGAATTCCCCCCCCCCCGCCTCAGTTGCACCGAGTTCACTTATAGCATTTTCCAAGCGAAGAAAACATTAGTTTATATATATACCTTTTCGAAAAAATTCAACTTTGTCGAAAATCATCGTTTTTCGACACACTGGGGCTAAATCGTCGAAAATTATGACCAATACAGTCGTAATTTCAGCTTGAAGTTTGATCGTCATAAAGTAACACAATATTTAATACAGCTTTGTTAGCAGCATATTTAGCTCTTATACTAAAAATTAGGGATGTCGCCATACATGGGCGAGGGGGGGGGGGGTTTGGGGGGTTTTCTTTTTCACCCCCCCCCCCCAGATTGCTTTTGAGGTACTCACGACGGGTAAAATTAATGGCTCACGAAGGTAAAATGGTGGCTCATGGAGCAAAAATGTGCGGAAAAGTTGCTCCGCACATCCCCCCCAGAATCGATCACCCGCCCACGTATGGATGTCGCGGATATCCGCATCCGCGAATGATCCGCAAGCTTTTGACATCCGCATCCGCATCCGCAAAAATTTTATGCGGAATGCGGATGTGCGGATGTTGCAGATTCGGGAGATGTCACTAAAAATGTCGACAATTAGGCGGCGGTTTAAATCGCTTCCTACCCCATCTTTTAATAAAAATATAGAACCCCCATCGTCAGCCAAGCCCCCAATGTGATCGCTAGCCCCCAAAATAGCTGTCGCCCTTTTTAATAAAAATCTAGAGTCAAATTATTGGTGTTAAAACCCTTAGGGCTGGAATAAGTCGGAAAAACGGCATTTTTTCGACTAATGATCCGGAGTCCCCCTATATCCCTTAGGGGGGGTCAAAATTGAACGCTCTTTCGAATAGGCTAGGTTAAAAGTTTGTAGGACGTAAGTTTTAGCTGCAAATCAAACTTTGTTCAAAAATTAAACTTTACCTGAAAAATTTTGCGCAAAATTGGATTCAGGCAAAAATACTCAACAAAATAAAAACCTGCTGCTACCATTGAAAGAGCAACTTCTAAGCTGCTAAATGCTGATAAAATTTTTCAAATCGGTTCAGGCTTTGAAAAGTTACAAAACTTTTTCTGAAGCTACCAGGATCAGGCTGATTGAAGTGTGACCGGGTATTTTGGGGTACCAGCGTTGATAGGTCGTCTAGTGGGTGAATACCCAGACACACTGATTGCGATCGTAAACCAGGTCCGTCTCAATGCGTTGTGGCTTCGGTGCTGCCCAACCTATACTAACCGGGCCTAGATCCCCTACTCTATACTGCATGAAGAACACGAGTCAACTTACGTTCAAGGTTTATTGGCCCAAGAGCAGGAGCACACAGTAGCACACACACAGGGATACAAGACAATAGGGTTATGCACACGCACACACGGCGAAGCGTATCAACACGGAGGGCCGGCCAGGACTGGGGTACACACACTCTGACTTAGCGACTGAAACTTGGGGTCTTTATAGTCGCCTTTTGTGGCGAGGAATTTGTAGAATTTCGACTGACCAATAACGCAAAAGGTCAGACTCCCAATTCCAGGAATGACTTATTTTTAGAAACAGTTTTGTTATTTTTTGGACTTCGTACCTAGACTTTGCTCTTTAGAAATGTCACGGAAGATTTCGAGGATAAGATTGTGTGCATTGAACTTATCTTTTTTTCCTCTTCCGCATTCCATGTGGCGGTGGAATGCGGAACTACCAAGCTCTACTACTACACGTGCTACCGTAACCACTTTTGTTTTAGCATGCTACCGTAGGATAATTTTCTGTCCTTTAGAATTCAATAATGTCTTAGTCTTGGTTCGTGATATCTTTTGTGAATTACTCCTGTTACAGAAGCTTTACAAGGTTTAGTACAAATTCCGGGCTATAGCTGCAAAATTTTTCAAAATATGAAGCTAGTTGGGGTTTTTTAGTGCGGTAACGTTATTTCTGATGCTTCTTAGCACGTTTTTCTTGAATTTAGGCCTCAGGCTTAGGCTTAGTGCTTAGGCTTAGTGCTCAGGCTGAGGCTTAGTGCTCAGGCTGAGGCTTAGTGCTTAGGCTCAGGCTTAGTAGGTGGGTTAGGAAAAGCTTAGTCTTAGTTGCTTGCATCAAATAAAAGCATACTTGCTACTGTGGAATCATAAATAAAGCTGCACTTTTGAACCGAAATTGGCTGTCAGCGCCAGCGTGATGCTGAGCAGCAGAGACATTTTGAATTCGTATTTATGGTATTCTTCATTATTAAAAATTGCTCCTTTTAAGGGGGCGCTCTGAGTAACTTCCAATAATTCAAACTGCTATATTTTTTGTTTCTTGCTGATACGAACTTTTTTGCTTAAGTTTAATCAAGATGAACACCAGGCAAGCATTTTTGCAAAGTTTTATGAGTCTCGGAACATTTTAGCAAATTTTATGACTGCATCAAAATTGAAATTTTGAAAAACTTGACTAACTTTTGAAATGACGTAGCTCAATGGTGCCTCAACCAAATTTAACAATCTATAGCTTAAATTAAAGACAATTATCTTGCCGAGGTGCCATTTTTGTCGAATTTTCGTTACCGGCGACAAATTTTTAGTTATTTTAATTTCTATCAAAAGTGACGTTTTAAAAAGCCTATCATATTGAGCCAAATCATAATAATTACAATTCAAGAAGTTCGGCACCTCCATATACGTCTGCTTTAACAGTCTGCAAAGTTTCAAGCGGATCGGTTTTCGCAGCTGATAGTAATCTTAAAAAAATGTACGCTATAGCCCATTTTCAGAAACCTGAAGTTTGCCTACACATACGTATTTTCCAAAAAATAGAGCTAATTTTTCTGTACTAAAATCCGTTGAGAAAAGTTACAGAAGCCAAAAAGTAGCTAACGAAAAATTAATTTGAAAAATAGTGCATTTTTGTCTATATTGGTCAACGTATTTTGGAAATTTTTTTAGAAAGGTTTGCCTACACAAACGACTTTTTGAAAAGTTGCAACTAGCAATTAGCTACAAAAAACTGTTTCAAAAAGTACAAAAAGCCATATAGAATTTTTTGGTATATCGATTTGTAGATTTTTTCCCATTGAAAAATAGGTTAAAATTTCAAGTTGAACCAAATTGGACGTTATATACATAAAATGAAAGCTAATTTAATTTGCAACAACTTTTCTTCTTGAGTTTATTAACAAAAACTTACGTGAAAAAGTTTATCGCCCAAATTCGGTTAATCAGAGCGCCACCTTAAATAAAAATGGCTATTTTTGTCGGAAAATTTATTGACCTGTGTGAAGTTGGCAGGCAAACTATTGGAACAAATTAAAAGCGATGCGGAACAAAATTCTCTATATTTTGTTCCATTTTGTTCCGCAAAAATTTCAATTTGTTCCCCCACAAAAGTTATTTTATTGCCAGTCTAAATATGGCGCTGCTAACTTCACAAAAATACATGGTAACAGGCAAACTGTTGCACAGAGCTTAGAAAATAGCATAAAACTGTTGTACTGATTTTGTGCCTATTTGTTCCACTATTGTTACAATTTGTTCCTTTTTGAATCTAGAAAAATTTTGTATGAAAGTTTAGATATTGTGGCTTGGCTCCATTGCGCATATGCCTCAACAGTTTTTATTTTGTTTTTTTAAAGATTGACAACGTAGGTTTCAGCCGTGCAAGGCTATGCATGTAAATATTTAAAATGCAAAATTACAAGCTAAACTGAACTATTACTCAACCCAAGCCTAAAAACAGGTTTTTAGCTTGATACTAACTCCAGGACTAAGCCTAATAAAGGCCGATTCACGCGGTCCGTTTTTTCCGCTGAGATTCCACCGCAAAACGCATGTCGCAGGGTGTCGCACAAGAAACGCAGCGTCTGAACAAACTTTGCGTCTCGCAGAATATTTTCTGCGTCTTTTTTTGCAAAGACTGCTTTGTTAAAAATTAGTGAAATGAAGTCCGCAGCCTCAACTCAAGACGCATAGAATTGCAGATCTGTATTGCAGACGGGCCTTTTAAAACGCCGCGGCAAATGCAAGACGCATGCATTCTGCACTAAAAACGCTGCGTCTGCTCAGACGGTGCGTTTTGCCGCAGCGTCGAAAATGCTGCGGCTAAATCGCACTAAAATCGCAGCGTGTGAATCCACCGTTAGCCTAAATCCAAACCTGAGCCTAAATTTGAGTATTTTTCAAAACGCACACGCGCACTCACTCACACAATCTCATCCAGATGTTTGTTTTTGTTGTCCAATGTTTTTCAATGTGTCAAGTCTCCACAAGGTTTTTCATTTTGCATTTTTAATCATAATTTTTATAATTTAATTATCGGAAACTCTTGTATTCGCTGTGATTTTTTTGGCAACTATAGTTTTTTGTTGACAATTTTTTAGAATCGAAACAACAACAGCAATTGGTATCGTATGTACAATATACATACAATGTATATTGTATATATATAATACATATATAATAAATACAATGTATACCTGCCTTCCGAAAAATTCAGCTACGTGTGTATGTATATACACTGTATACCTTCCGATAAATTCAGCCACGTATGTATGTATAAACATTGTATACCTTCGAAAAAGTTCAACCACGTATGCATACACGTATATATACATGCTACTATTATACGGTATATATATTATAGAAGTTAGCACTATATGGTTAATGATGGTCAGTAATTTTACTACTTAATATATGCTTGAAACGTTCCCCATACAAAAGTGCAACATTCTAAGTCAGACAAGTCAGGCGTAGTCTAGTCTCGGGTTTTTTACGAGACCGAGACTGCCAACCCTGCAATTTATGTATATATATATATATATATATATATATATATATATATATATATATATATATATATATATATATATATATATATATATATATATATATATATATATATATATATATATATATATATATATACACTCAGTATAATAATATGTATATACACTATATAAATAAACTAAATAAACATGTATATAATATGTACTTGTTTCAGATCGACTTTGTGGTCGTGGCTATAATTGCTGATCTCTTGGTTCGAATGGACAAATTTGGATTTACGTCAGCTCATTACATTTTTGTATATATTTCATGTACGTATGCTCCTTTACGTTTTTCTGTGGCTCCGCTGGTGTTATCATTTGCGGTGCCCTGAAAAAACTAGCAGCATTACGTTTACATCACGGATTCTTAATTATTAATCCTGTGTTAAATTATATATATATAATATTATATTATTGACTTATGACAATTGATAACTGATTCCTTTTATTTACTACCAACCATAAAACATTACTCACAGTATATTTACTATAATTTATCTTATCTTCATCAACTCATTCATCCATTCATTCATTCTTTCATTCATTTTTGCATTCATTCATTCGTGCAGTCCTCCATTTATTCATTCGTTCTCATTTTTTATTTGTGTCGAAATAGTTTTCAACGTTGCCTGTTTATATTTATGTCCATATAACGGGTTAAACGTTGATTTAATATGTTTTGTGTTTATATTATATACATGTGATTGTGAGCACAAATTCTGATTCTGGTTTCAGAAATGACCGAAGAAGCCAGAAAAAAGGGGAGACAGCCGAAAGTCCCCACAGATGTGTTGACCAGGCTTGTTTTGGCACGGCGGGATGACATTCTCAAAAGTGCATGGAAGCACTGTTCCATCTTCTGCAGCCGTGTGGCAGCTGTTAGTGGACGCCATTTTCGCTGAATTTGAACAGGTATATACCACGAAAGGTATCCATCTGTTCGTCCAGAGCGACTGCTTTTGAAGGAAACCGCCGAGGCAGTTGTGCTCGCTGAAAGTTTCGACCAAGAATCAGAACGTTCTGCCATGGACACTGACAGTGAATCTATTGAATAATAAAGATACCTTCGTGATACCTTTTTCGGCATGTGAATGGAGCAGCTTGGGCATGGACAGACGTATCTACTGTCGTTCTAATAGCCAATCAAAAAGCCGAACTCGAATTCAAACTGAGCGGTGACTGGCACGATGTAATTCGTGAAAAAAATCTACAACCAAACTAAACGTGAATGCGTTCTGGCTTTTCCATACCATTGCATACGTCCAGGAGGAATTTTTTTTTTGCCGAGACACAATGCAAAGAGTGCCAGAGTACAGTCAAGGTGTCACTGCCTGAAGATCCCTCTGGGAAAGACCAAAGGTCTACCTCCACTGTACATTTTCGAACTATACTCTCGACAGTCACAGTGGCAATTGCAAAATGCCATTGAAAGGAAGACGCCGTTTGTCATTTTCTAACCGCATGAATGAACTAAATGTTCCTGCGTCAGTTTATCGGCAAAATTTTGCTACGGAGGACATGGTGTTCGGTGAAAAAGAGCCTCCAACGCTTCCTTCTGCAGCAGTTTTGCGAAAAGCCAAATCTGATGCATTAAAAGAAGAGCCAGC
>JASANF010002196.1:0-29302 GCA_030248245.1 Trissonchulus sp. WLG1_4 | reverse complement strand
AGTACACAATGTCTCACTGTATATAGAGGGAGACAATATTATGTACTCTTGGTGTATTGTTTTAGGGCGAGAAAGAGAAGAACCTGGAGGACGTCGAGAATTTCCAGCTGCAGTTTCCCGAGGTGGAGTACCACGACCGCAACTGGACCTGGCTGGATCTCGCCCTGGCCATCAAACAACGCTCCAAACGGGTCCTCTTGCAGCAGGTAGCCCGATCTCCCTTCAGCCCACAAACTTACTAAATAAATCAAGCTACTCTATTTCCAGATCACCGTGTGTGCGTGTGGGTCGGCTGAACGGATACAGAGCTGTAAGGCTCGATTCATACTTACAGCCCTATGTCCGTTCAGCCTGCAGAATGCCGTCACTACCAGCCTAGTGCAGTAGTTCAGCCAGCGCATGTGACGTCATTATTTCGTCATTCTGTCGGCTAAACGGACATACGGCTGTAAGTATGAATCGACCCTAAGTGGGAGACGAGCCTAAGCGATTAGGTTCGTTCCCTCATAGTCATCACAGTCTGTAACACCTTAGCATATTATATACTCGTTTACTGTTGTAGCAGTGACGAAAAATGCTTGTTGTTTACTTTGTATAAAAATAAATTAATTTGCTGTCAATTTCGAACAATTTTACACCACCTAAGCAGGATTATATTTGTCCTTCGCTTAGGGATAACCATGAAGGGCAATTAAAGGGTCGATTCATACTTACAGCCGTATGTCCGTTCAGCCGTATGCGCCAGCAGTGCTGTATAAGATGAGTATGAGGCGTGAAGGGCTAACTTGTAACTAGGCGTGACCATTTGAAAGTATGGCCCCTAGCACGTGCTGTGATGTGCTGTGTTTTAGTTCATGAAGGCGTACGTGCTGAAGGGCGGGGGCATCTTGGGGGGCAAACGTGGCGGGGCGGAGGGCATTGCGGCCATGCCCGTGGAGGACAAAGCACGGCTTCTGCTGGGGGCTAAACTGATGGTCAGTCCGGTTCAATTGGTCTCACTTTCGGCTCTCTAGACTTTGTCTAATCTAGTATTTTTTCCTTTGCAGAATTTTTAATATTCATAATGTGTTTTAACTAAGAGCCCATTGATTTATTGACTGAACTAATTAATTTTAGCCCGACAGCCGATTGCACCAAATAAGAATAGCTAATACCAGAGTATGGCCTATTCTGGAGTAGCTATTCCCATTCTTACTTTAATTTTATTTTCCATTGCACCAAATAAGAATAGAATTAAATTAGCTAATCCTGAAATTTTAGAGAATAGGAATAAGAATAAGTATACTTATTTTTATTCAAGTGCTTGTTCTTATTCCCATTTTTATTGTCACGTGCATTGTGCAGGCCAATGAAAATTTCGTCCAAATTTTGATTAGCCAATAGAAACCTCGCACAGTTGAAGCATTGCTGAGTACTGTTGTTTTGATACCGAAAAATAATTTAAGTATGATATAAATATGATACTTGGAATTTTAATAAAATACTTTTGATATTTGATGCTTGGAAAAAATTTAATTATGATTTTAATATGATACCAAATAATTTAAATAAAATACTTTCGATATTTGGTACTTGGAAAAAATTTAAATTTGATATAAATATGATACCTCGAATTTACTCGAATTTAAATATCATACTTTTGATACTTGATACTCGGAAAAAATTTGAATATGATATAAATATGATACCAAATAATTTAAATTTCATATCTAATTTAAATGATTCTTTTGATACCAATTTCAATATTGATACCGGTATCAAAAGTATTTACCCAAGTATTATATTTATATCAAAAGTATCAAAATGGTATCAGAACAACAGTATTGCTGAGTCATTTTCTTGTTCCCACGGGTTGAATTGAAACGTTTGACTTTTGTTTCCGTTCAGCTTTACTACTGCCTCTGTTTTGTTTTGACTGTGCTAATGGATATGGAATATCAAGAGTACAAAATAGAAACAGTGTAACAGTGTGCACGTTTGTGGCCTTGCGTTGTGGTGCATACATGCTGCGTCCATTATCTTATGAAAAAGGCCACAACTGTGGAGGGGTATCCGTTTTCATCTCGGTCAGCATAGTTTGTATGTAATACTAAGGGGAACATTTTTTTAAAATTTATCTTTTAAGCTAATTTTATTTTTTTTTAATTTTTCAGAAATAATCGGTTTACCTGAACCCCCTAAATCGCCAAAAATAGCCCAACTTTTGTTAAATTTTGCAAACTTTTCTAGAAAAAGTGCCATTTTTACCAAATTTAAAAGTGCATTTCGTTTGCGAAACATCGCATGAGCTGAAATCTGGCCCTGCCCGAATTCATTGACTATAAAATCTAACACTGTTTGTTGACCAGGGGCAGACCGTGACCTCCAAAAAAGGGGGGGTTACGGCATAAACTTATTTTACCTTATTTGATTTTTTTGCTATATTCAGAAACTGCGTTACGAGTTGAGGTCGACTGTTGGCCACGCTGTTTTCGATGAATATATATGTGTAGATTTTGCCAACTGGGTGCTGGGGCTGGGGCTGTGCGTGGGCTGGGGCTAGATGTTAGCTGTTACCCATTAGGGGCAGGGGCTGGATTTTACCCGTTTGGGGCTGGGGCTGGATTTTACCCAGTTGGGGCTGGGGCTCGGTTTTACCCAACATGGGGCTGGATTTTACCCATTAGGGGCAGGGGCTGGATTTTACCCGTTTGGGGCTGGGGCTGGATTTTACTCGGGGCTGGGGCTCGGTTTTACCCAACATGGGGCTGGATTTTACCCATTAGGGGCAGGGGCTTGATTTTACCCGTTTGGGGCTGGGGCTGGATTTTACCCATTTGGGGCTGGGGCTGGATTTTACCCATTAGGGGCAGGGGCTGGATTTTACCCGTTTGGGGCTGGGGCTGGATTTTACTCAGTAGGGGCTGGGGCTCGGTTTTACCCAACATGGGGCTGGATTTTACCCATTAGGGGCAGGGGCTTGATTTTACCCGTTTGGGGCTGGGGCTGGATTTTACCCTTTGGGGCTGGGGCTGGATTTTACCCATTAGGGGCAGGGGCTGGATTTTACCCGTTTGGGGCAGGGGCTGGATTTTACCCGTTTGGGGCTGGGGCTGGATTTTACCCAACATGGGGCTGGATTTTACCCATTAGGGGCAGGGGCTGGATTTTACCCGTTTGGGGCTGGGGCTGGATTTTACCCATTTGGGGCTGGGGCTGGATTTTACTCAGTTGGGGCTGGGGCTCGGTTTTACCCAACATGGGGCTGGATTTTACCCACTGTCACATTTGGGGCTGGGGCTGCGTTTCACCCACTTGGGGCTGGGTTTTACCCACTTGGGGCTGGGGCTGGATTTTAGCAACACCCAACAGCGAAGCGAAATTAACCCAGCTTGTTGGTTCAGGAGGCGAGCAGCCTCCAGAAAAAAATTTTTCATTTTTAGGCCAAATTTCATCAATTTACGGTTATTTTTTGTAAGCGATTGCAAAAATTTTTTCTTTGCTCCGGGCAAAAGGGGGGATATATCCCTTGTATCCCCCCACCGTCCGCTCACGAGAGGAAGTAGAACAAGAACTGTGTTCCCTAGAAAATATTAGTTTTTACGAAATTCCAGATGGTTTAAAGAGAAACATGATTAGAGGTTGGTTAATAGCTAACATACAGTTTTTATGTTTTTAGTGAACATCTCAGGTCGCAGTCGAAGTGTTGTGCTAATTGAAAGGTTAATGAAATGAGTTCTAATTCTAAACGTTCCTTGATTTGGAATTTCCTTGGTTTTCTAGTTATTCGGTATTCGGCCGAAAATCGACTTTTCGGTACCGAATACCGAAACCCGTTTACTATTAAAATACTATTTAAAAATAAAAGTTCGGTAGTGCTGTGTTGTCGACAAACACCTAGTTACATATATTATTAGATTTTATATATATATATATATATATATATATATATATATATATATATATATATATATATATATATATATATATATATATATATATATATATATATATATATCTGCATTACAATTATTTACTATTTGGCCCCCATTTTTGACAAAAAAAACAGCAGACACAGACATGGCTAGGATTACACAGAAAACATAGGCTATAAAATACATAGAATCCTAAATTAACGTTGTGGCTGTCTAAAACGATAAAAAATGTTGCACCGCTAGGTGGAACAAAAATGCGTGAAATTCATACTTAAACCTGGTCCGGAACAGGAATAAGAATAGGAATAAAAACAGCATTTAGTCCAATTTTATTCCGATTTTATTCCTATTCTTATTTAGTGCAGCGCTCGGTAATTTGATTTTATTCTTATTCTAATCTTATACTTAAACTTATTTTGTGCAACGGAAAATGGGTTTATTCCGATTTTATTCTGGAATAGCCTATTCTTATTCTCAAACTTATTTGGTGCAATCGGCGGTAAACTGTATAAATATTACGCATATGCCTTTCCAAAACTTCTGGATCAAACGAACTTTACTTTTAGCGCGCTGTTCTAGTAATAATGGTCTTTTTTGTTTTGTTGTGTTTCTTTATATTGTTTTAAGTAGACATTGAGTTTAGTTGTTAAGTAAATATATAGATTGAGTTTTGTTTTTTCAGGGGTCGTCAGAGAAAGCTGGTCGTTCATCAGTCTTGCCAAAAAAGTGACCAAATTGTAAACTTGCTCAAGACTGCAACAGATCTACAATACAAACGTGTCTTATACAGCTGTGATAATATATATGCATTATTGAAATAAACTTGGTATACATGTGTGTTTACACGTATTGATGTGTACATATATGATTATAATATAAAACAAAGTTTAAGTATGCTTAAACTACAAAGTTTAAGTATGCTTTAACTTAGGGCCTATTCCTTTACCGAATTATATAAAGGGTTAATTATAATCGGACTAAACAGTTTAAAAACTGAGCTTAAAAATGCCATTCCAAAACCTCCGGATTAAACTGACTTAATTTCGAGCGCTGCTTTTTAATCGGACTAAACGGACTTATAACTGTGCATACCAGTGTTAAGCGTGCATGGTAAGTCCGTTTAATCCAGTTGTAGTTTTGGAATAGGGTCAGACTAAAATTAAGCCGCTGACTTATTTTAACTCGTTTAGTCCGTTTAGTCCTATTTGTCATTCCAAAACCTCGGATTAAAATAAGTCCAGTCCGTTTAATCCAGTAAAGGAATAGGCCCTTAGTTTAAGTATTCTTTTGGACCGCTTCAAACTTGTCCTTAAGTAGGCAGGGACAAAATAATAAGGTGCTGTGCACAATATTAATGTTAGATAAACGTTTTGTAGTTTTTGCATGTGAATTTGCTTAGGGACGAATGGAGAAGGAAAAGTATGAACCGGTGTGTTAGTGGTTACCTATTCATTTGTAGTGGAAATTAGAGCTTTTGTCTTACGCATTTTGCTTGCGCCTAATTCATTGGCCACCCCTTTTTTGAGCACCAAAATTCTTGGGATACTTCGTTTTTTCTTTCTTTTATTGGTTCAATATTTATGAAGTTCTGTTTTTTTTTGCGCAGATTGTTTATTTGTTATTATTATTTGAATGATTTGTCATTTGTTTTGTTATTTTGTAACATATTTTGTGTTTGTACTGTTCAAAATTTTTATTTGTCAAATGTCCCTTCCCAAAATCTCGCAAACGCTAAAATTTTAAAAACTTTCAAAAAACTGAAAATTTAATTTTCTTTGAAATCTGCGTTTTAGAGGTCCTGCTCCTGAGGTCATGAGGACTTGAGGAGTCCATTTGTGGTCCATCCTGTCAGTAACTTCCGAATTCCGGACGGGGGGCGGAAAAGACCACAGTTTAACACGGGGTGGTTATGGCCCATAACCGAAATTGAAATTGTACCGAAATTGAAAATCGATAACAAATGAAAATTGATAACTTATAGTGCGGGACCCCCAGATTTTCAATTTCGGTACAATGGCAAGCAAAATTTCTATAATTAGGCTCTTATATGTTTTTTCACTTTCTTTTTGCTTCAATGCATCAGCGCTTATGCACTTACGTAAGTGTGTTACGGATAGAATCTAGACGCTGATTGACCATATACATGTTTAAGGTAACTTCGCATCTGCCTGCGCTAGAACACAAGCAGGCAAGAGGGTGTCTACTTTTCTAGCATGTCCTATTTAGTTTTTACATTTTCGCCAAAGAGCTGAGTGTTTCCCGGAATCGAGGTACTGTTGGCTCTGTATTTTCACCTGAATCGGGTATATATACTGAGTGGTCCAAGACATGTCTAGATTGCAAAAATGGTGTGGGAGCCTGGGGCACACTCCGTAGTAGGGCAAACAAGTCAAACCATTTTATTTAAGTTAAAGTTAAAGTAAAGGCATTGCTTCAATTTAAGTTAAAGTTACAGTTAAAGTAAGGCTCAGGCATCAATTTAAGTTAAAGTTAAAGTAATCCGAAAATCAATGACTTTTATATAACTTTTTTAAATAACTTTAATTTAAAGTTAAAGTAAGGTTGTTTTAATTTAAGTTAAAGTTACAGTTAAAGTAAGACCTGTAACTTTTTTTGGAGTTAAAGTTAAAGTGAGACCCCTAGGTTTTAACTTTTTTGGCCTACGCCGTAGTCACCTTCGGTTTGGGCACAGGATCCATCTGTGTATTTGAATGCAGTAAGGAAATGGGCAAGGTATTGGCATGGAGGATGTGTGTAGGTGTATGTACCTAAGGTGGCTGTCCTCAGACGGCAGTTGGAGGGTTTGGCTGGGGAGGATAACACAATTTATGATTAGTTTATGGCGGAGTTGCACCGGTGCTGCGCGAGAGCGTTGTTGTGTGGGCGTGGCCGTCTCCTGGCCATTTATATTAGGTATATTAGTTTCAGAGCAGAGCAGCATCACAAAGGTAGCACCAGTCCTCCTTCCCCAGACGCCGGGCGCTCACCAAATTTGTCCATATTACTTCTGCCCCACGCCACACAACCAGCCCAATTTCATCACTAGGTGTGTCGCTTTCTTATTTATTCCTTCCTGTTCCTGCCGAGCCTCCACAACATGTTTATGGTCTTTCATTCAGCACACACTAAGCTTATCTCTCAGGGTTTAACGAAATGTTAAATGAAATGCAGCATTTGAGCTGATGTGTAACAGTTGTAGTAGGTATTTCAGCTAATGTGTGACATTTGTAGCATTTGACCTGAAGTGTAACAATTGTAATTTATATTTGTATATATGTATAAATATATTTGTATATATGTATAAATATATTTGTATATATGTATAAATAAGCGTAACGATTATATGTATGTACCACTTTACGTTAACAGTTTTAGCATTTGAACGTACAATGTATGTGTAACTATTGTAGCATTTGACTTTGAGTGTAACAATTTTAGTATTTGAACGTATGTGTAACTAATAACTATTGTAGCCAGAAAAAAGGACTTCGCGGCACTTGCCTTATAGAGAAGAGAAGAAAGAAGAAAAGGTAATATAATAGGGACGGCTCCCGGCGCTCCTCCACCCCGGGTGCCCATGCCCCATATATAGTAGTAGTGCACACAGCACAGGGAAACTTCGGGTCGAAGTTTACTAGAAGGGGAGGGATGTGAAGTAAGATAGGCCCCTTTCTTAAAGGGATTTACGACAGCTCGACATCGGCCCAGTAGCTCAACGGTAGAGCGCTGGTCTGCAGATCCAGAGATGGGTGGTTCGAATCCCCCCTGGGTCATTCTGATGATGATGCTGTCGTTCTTTCGGTAAGAATCCCCTCTCCCTTTGTTGACAGTATAATAAGTGTAACAGTTTTGAAGTTTGAACGTACCTATGTGTAACTATTGTAGCATGCGGTTTTGAGTGTAACAATTGTAGCATTTGAGCCTATTATGTGTAACAAGTGTAACAGTTTTAGCATTTAAACGTTAGTGTAACAATTTTAGCATTTGAGCTTATTGTTGACAATAGCATTTTGAGTGTAACAATTTTAGCATTTGAGCTTATGTTTGACAGTTTTAGCATTTTGAGTGTAACAATTTTAGCATTTGAGCTTATGTTTGACAATTTTAGCATTTGAGCTTATATATGTTTGACAATTTTAGCATTTCGAGTATATATAACAATTATTGTAACATTTGAGCTTATATTTGACAATTTTAGCATTATGACCAAAGACAGACAGCACTGTGTTTAGCAGTTATTCACGTAAAGAACTACATAGACAATACATTTTTGTGTAACAAGATCGGAATGTGGAGTAATGTAAAGCTTAGGTTATGCTATTCTTGGATACGTATGTAATTAGCGGAGTTGTGAGAATCGTTATTTCTTTTTTGATTCCAATGCTGCAACATGTTTTATTGCATTTCATCGATGTGTGTCTAGAGGTCTACCCGAAATTGTCAAATCCTGCCACCGATGCATTAACTCTAATAATGTGCGTACCCTCACGTCTTTGTCAGTTCCCTAGTGGCGACACACACATATATACCTGTGTGCCGTGTGCTGTGCTGTGAGCACGTCCATAATACCTAGGATGAGCAAATAAGTGAGCAGTGGCCTGGCCGGGCTACCTTATCAGCCACGCCCGAGTGAGCAGGTCTTTGCCAGTTTTCTGAAGTAGACTTGATTACTTTTTCAGCTGCAGGTGAGCCAGACTCAGGCCCCGCCCCGCCCCGGCTGTACCTGATGCGCCCTGTTATTGATCACGGCTTCTGTAGGGCCCATCCGTCTCACCACAAACCCAATTAACCATTCCTTTCTCTTCGCAGGTATGCAGGGAACATCCTGCTGGCGTTAAGTACAGTACATAGACAAACCACAGTTTACTTATTAGAGATCGACCGCTAAGCCTAATGTCGGGCGGGCTCGGCATCGGCCCACGGCCCGCCACCGGCCAGCCCCGTTTCAGTCGGCCCGGCGCCGCCCCGGTCGGCCCGGTTGGCCCGACCCCGGACGCGGTCAGCCCGAGCCGACCCGCTGTTTGCCGGGAATCGGCCCGGTGCCGCCCCGGTGGGCTGGATCCGCCACAAAGCCTGCTAAAGTCCAGGAACGCTGTAGCACACTATACGTACAATTGTAACCTTTTACATTGCAATCACAAAAAAGCTTCCCCTTGAGTAGCAGTGTTATTCCCCAGCTGTTGCTTTGATACCTAAGTTAGCGTGATCTCTTTATTTTAGTCGGCCCGGGGCCGGCCCTGGCCGATCTCTGTTTAGTGGAGCTGGGCACGGTTGCACGTAACGGACCGTGTATACGCGTGTAACCGTGTACACTCTCCGCGGTTTAGCGGTTTCCACGTTAGGAAATAGTAACCGCTGATAGTGTAACCGGTTACTCTAAACGGAAGTACTTATGTAAGGTATATCCGGCGGTTATATACTCTATCCGTTTTCTGACTTCGTGTAACCGTTGAAAAAATGTTTGTTTGGGCTTCTATATTCTTCAAGATACATGAAGGCATTGCTGGCAGCAGAGAAACATTGTCCCAGTAGCTCAAATGGTAAGTCGCTGGTCTGCAGATCCAGAGAGAGGTGGTTCGCATCTTCCCTGGGTCATTCAAATGTTAATACTGTCTACTACATATGTACAAATTTTCCTCTGTTTCTTGACGATGGATTTACCATATTATAGTAACCGTGTAACCGTTTAGATAGTAACGGTGTAACATTCATGTACATACCTATGTAAATGTAACGTGGTCACCATTTTTCGGTTTCCTCTATGGCCAAAGTTTGAGGACATGTGCAACACTTGTTCTGAGCCCCTGATCCTTCCCCCTCACAGTCGCATATATATGTATAAGGTATGCACTTTGCAGGCTGTGTGTGGTGTGCGCTGTTGATTTGTGGAGGGAGCTGGCAGACAACCTGTGCTGGTGCAAGCCAGTGGACTAATGTGGCTGGTTCCCTGGTTTTGATTAGTAATTAGATTTCACCTGATTTCTTCATTAAGCAGTCTTGTCTTGCGGTTGCCTTACCTAAATTGAGGTATTGAGCGGGGTGATTGGCTTAGGCCTAAGACAGCGCGCGCAGGACAAGGACCAGTTAATGAACCTCCCCACCCGCCAGTCCCCACCCGCTTCTGTCTTCCACACTGCTCACCTTACTCACACTCACTAGCACTCCTCAACAGTCAACACTTACACAAAACCCATCCATTTTGCACTAAGTTTCAGCAGAAGTGTTGCATAATTGGGATCATCACTTTCCAGAGTACGAGGTTATATATGTGCTCTTGTTTTTGTTCCTTCTAGAGAAGGAACATTTGTTATCGGTTTTCGCTCCGATAACAGAAACATGTCATTTGTATGGCAGCTTATCCTATGATTTGTGTGTATTCCTAGCCCCCAAACTACCTGCTATATTTTTCCCACATGGTGGGAGCCGGTTCGATACGAAGCAAATTTTAACTTTAAAAACTTCTGTAATGATCCCAGTCAGCCAACCTAAAACCCTAAAAATAAACAAAAAACATAGTTTCACGAAAAACACTAAAAATTTCTTCATACAAAACTATTGTTCGCTTCTCTTCATTCCGTGTTAATGAGCCCCCCCCCCCCCTGTTCTTCATACTTTGAAGACAGAAAATTGACATCTAAAGCCCGGTTCATAGTTGTCCGTAAGGGCTGTCCGTGTCCGAGTGGGTGTCCGTGTCCGTAAGAGTAGTTTGATTCACAGTTGTCCGGATGTCCGTAAGAACCTGTCCGTGAGTGTCCGTAAAGGCTGTCCGGATGTCCGGAAGGCAAGTTGAATTCAGTTCAACTTTTGTCCGTGTCCGTAAGGAATTAGCCAATCAGATTATAGCCTTTATAGTCACGTGTACATAGGTGCGTGTACATAAAATTACTCCGCGCATTGCAAAATTTTGTTAAATTGGTCGTAATTTCAGGTCAGTAGCTTCATTTTAGTGTGCTTAGAACATTTTTATTGATTTTTCCAAGCTTGCATTTTTACACGCTTGGTACACTGCAGAATCTGTAGGCGTTATTTTATTATGCTTACTCAGTGTCCGTAGAGTGTCCGTAGAAGTATGAATTAATGCTGCTGCGGACACGGACACGGACAAATGTTACGGACAAGCTTCCGGGTTCCGGACACGGACACGGACTCGGACACGGACAACTACGGACAGTTCCGCACTACTATGAACTAGGCTTAACACTGCCAGTGTCCAATGGCAGTTGATATGCAATTAGTTTTCTCCTGTTTGACAGCTCAGATTGGATTTTACACAATCAGCTGTTTGGCAGCAGCAGGTTAATGAATTGTCGCGCAGCACGTTGATCAACACAACCCGTGGAAGGGTTCTACTGCGTTCCTACTGAAAGAGTAAATAGGTAGGCAATTGGCATAGCACAGACGAAATCAGAGCCCATGCCTTCACCGGATAAACGGATTGGACTATGGAGGCTCGAGATTTATGATTGGTAATCGGACTAAACGGACTTTACGAATTGCATATTAACAAGTCAGCGGCTTAATTTTTAACAACTCCATTTCCGAAACTACAACTGCACTAAACGAATTATTTAACATGCACGCTTTTTATTGAAAGTCCTTTCTGACAACAAAAAGCAACGCGCTAAAGCTTACCTAGTCCATATCAGGAGGTTTTTGAATGACATTAAGCACAGTTTTTAAGTCAGTTAATCTGATTAAAATGAACCCTTTAATCCGGTAAAGGGGCCATAGGCTACAAGTAATAGAACCAAATTGAGACTATTAGCAATTACCTATGACATTAGGTAACCCCAGGGGTGGACGCGGGTCGAAATTTTTGGCCCGCGACCCAACCCAACCCGCGGCTCGACACTCGTGGGTAACCCGCGACCCAACCCGCGCCGTAAAACCCGACCCGCGACCCACTTTGACCCACCACTCTATAGCCATAACGTACATTATACAGGGGCGTGTAGCCAGGATTTTGAAAAGGGGGGTCTAACCTTGTCCACTTTTTTGCTCACTTGCTTAAACTCACTATTGCGGGGTCTGAGCGCCTCAGCCCCCAGAATCCAATTATTTTTACACTATTGGCGAAGTGGCTTACATAACAAGTGGGGGCAGCCGTTAGAAAAAATGGAGGTTTTTTGAATTTTCGGACAAATTTAGTCAACTGGAGACGTAATCAAAAATTTTTTCGACAGGTAAATTAAAAACAAAAGGTGGGAACTTTACACAAGTAAATACAGCATAATGCACTCTAGTAGACATGCATATATAAGCTTTCATGAAAGTTAACAAGGAATAGTAAGCCACAGAGTTTGCAATTTTTAGAATTTTTTTAAATTTTAGACCAACTTCTGTCAATTAAAGACGTATCCGAAATTTTTTTGGCCGGGCTACAAAAACCAAGGGGGGACCCTTGTCGACAATTTCTTCAGGTTCCAGTTTTCGCGGGTCGGAAAAAAAATTTTCGACCCGCGCAGCCTGAAGTGGGTACCCGCGGGTCGACCCACGGCTCAAATTTTCCGACTCAACCCAACCCAACCCGCGGGTACCCGCGGGTACCCACGACCCGCGTCCACCCCTGGGTAACCCACCCTTAACAACAGCAACCAAACACATAACAAGCAGCAGCGGTCAAACCGAAACTCCGATCTCAAAGCAACAGGGGTAAACCCGGCTTCTGACTAACAACAGCGCACACCAACCTATATGTAGACTCAAAACCTGCAATTAGCAAAGCACGTTGAACGGTTGTCAAATTTAGTCATCTCGAACGTTTAGTTTATTATCTCTGGGGAGGAACACTGCTCCTTTTAGGGGCAACTTGTTTTGACTAAGGTTAGGATCTTTACTAAAATAAATTATATAAAACTGTTCCTACCCGCTTTGTACAAGTACAAGCAAGAGTACATAATAGCGTCTCACTCTATGTAGAAGAAGAGTGAGACACTCTCCAGCCTGCCTGTGTTCTAGCACAGGCAGATGCGCTGGTCGTTTTCAGGCTACATGTTGACATTCTGTGCAACATGTGGGGGCCAATCAGCGTGTAGATTCCATGCGTAACACACTTTAGTATATAATCGCTGATGTGTTGATAAGCATTAAGATACATAGGGTTGGAAGCTTAATAACTCATTATTTATTCATTGTCTGCTTGCCAAAACATTAAAAAAGGTTTGCAAATACCTTTATGGATATTATGGTAAACTTTCAGCGAAATTGATTGAGAAACTTTTGAGATATAAACTTTTCTCTATTTCTTACAAGTTTGTCAATCAATTTCACTGAAAGTTTGCCACAATATCCCCAAAGGTATTTGCAAACCTTTTTTAATGTCTTTACAAGCAGACTATAAATGAATAATGAGTTATTAACGTTTTATCCCTATCCCGTTTTATGATTGGAGCACGTGCACAGGCGTCTGCCAATCAGAGAATAGCAGCTCGCTTCTGATTGGCCAGCCACTTGTTGCACAGAATGTCAACATGTAGCCTGAAAACGACCAGCGCATCTGCCTGTGCTAGAACACAGGCAGGCCGGAGAGTGTCTCACTCTTCTTCTAGATAGAGTGAGACGCTATTATGTACTCTTGGTACAAGTTACACACACATAATATATGTACTTAAATTGTCTAAATTTTTCCTAATGAATCACTCTTCCTACAGCATGTTTTTGTCACAAATGATGAATGTTCGTTTGTTGTGTCCACTCTTGAGTTAGCTGGGGAACGCAAGTTCATAGTCTGCAGCGGGAAAGGACCGGTTGATCTACAAGCTCATGAGCGTAACCCTGAGACGATCCCGTCAGAGGGAAATGGGGGTTCAAATATCGTCAGTTTTTTTAATTTATCTCAGATCAATCAGTTGTTTTTTGTTACTGCAAATCTGTTGTTCCAGAAATTGTAAGACTTGACTGTGGTGTGTGTGGCTCAGTGGCTGTGTGACACTGGCGGGTTGGCGGCTCAGGTGTGCTTGTGGAGATAAGACGGATAATTGCATTATATTCCATTTGTTTTGGTGGCCAGCCTAGGTGATGTGCCCCTGAACCAATGCACTGCCTGGCTCTCAAGGTGCACTGCCACATTCCATTACACCTTTGCTCATCACACAATGCCATTACTCTATAATTACTGTGTAGCTACAACTTTGTGTATTCTTCCTTATGTAATTTTGCCGGTTGAACGGAGTATTCGGATGGATCAATTGTTTGTTTGTCATGTTATTGTGTTTTTATCATTTATCATACATATACATAAGCTGCTAAACGGACTCAACTATGTAGGCTATGTACCTACTTTCTTTCTGCACTAATCCTTACTTTTTCTGTTAAAATAAATTTTGCTACATTTTCGTAATTTATTTTTTCTTTTTTATATTTCCTTACTTCCTGATCCTGAACTTCTTGTTACCTTAGGTTACCTTAAGTACATATGTATGTAAGTTCTCGCTATATGTAGGGTAAATTCATGTAGGGTTCCATTCGTTACCTTACCGACTACACTGACCCTGAGCCATCTGCGTGTATGATTTGCCATGATGTGATGGTGCAGGTTGTGGTTGTGGTTGCCGGTGCCAGTTGTTTGGTCTGGCCGTAATCAAAAGGTCTGTGTCCAATTGGATGATTTGGTTAGACCGGTCAATCATCATTACATAGGTAACCACCCCGCAGCCACAGTGCAGGCCAGCCACCAGGCCACAATCAAATGAATGGATGCCTTGTTTATCTTGCCAATTTATCGTTCGGCCACACCCAAGGCAGGAAATCCTGTGCTGCCCTTCTTAGGTGCTCAGGCCCAATTTCCGGACCTCCTGACCTCAGCACCTTACACCATTCACATTACGTTACTGCAAGCCACTGGAGTTGTTTTTTATTTTAATTTAATTTTGTCTGTTACGTGTTTTTTATTAACACTGTTTTGGAGACATTGTCTGATTTGTGTAACCTCCGTGAATACGAAGATACATACATAATGTTTGACACATTACATTACATACATATGTACCCAATGTAGTGAGGCATAGATTAATGTAACCCTAACCAGAAACCTTATATATTTATTCGTAATTAACCTTAAATGTCGCAGAACTTCAGTACAGAATTTTCGTTAGCCGGGATTCACAAGAGATTCTAAACTATGGACGTAATACAGCCGTTCGAGCACATTTTGCATAAATAAGCACGTTTTGTATAAGTAGGGTTAAATTAATAGCAGATAGATTTCGTTGCGACATGCTTGCAGTGCTGAGGATATTGTTCGAATATAATAACAGTATGTACAAAAATAGGATTTCCAATGGCATTTGTAGTGCGACGTTTAATGGTTTCGAATCGCTGATAAACAATCTATCGCGTAAAAATTCAGTAGGATAAAGGTTGAAAGTGAATGCGTTGTTGTGAACTGCTTGGACTAATGAGCTTTTGTCGCGGTTATCTCTTTAAACAAAAGCATGGTTATCAACTTTATAGCCTAGTAAGCCAAAGTAGCAGTCCAATTAATAATTCCGCATGCATAATTCAGCCAAGGATGCGTTGCGGTAGGCAATAGGCATGTCAGTGAATTAATGCGACCTACCCCGGGAGAGGGTGTCATAAATTTTAAAATGTAAACAAAATATTACAAGCCAACAGTCCCACAGGAGTGCAGATCTGTCATTATTCATAACATACTAAATTGTCCATGAGATAGAAAAGGCAAAAAAGGGGGCTAGTTTATTAAAAATAAAATCAAATATAATTATAATTATAAATTAATTGTCTTTTAGTGGAAGCTTAGTTATAAGAATGATTTGAAGATTAAATTTAAATTATATTATGAATTGATATGAAATTTATTATCCAGTGCTGGTTTTTGGTTTTATTAGTGGAATGATGTCATCAAAAGATGCGCCTTGCCACGTGCCAAAAGACTTAAGCTGACATCATGAATATTTTATGGAATGTGCCATAGATACTGATAAAGACCCCACGACCCCAGCACCGTCCCAAATTAGTTACTCCAGTTTAACTGAGACACGGTTCTGGTAAGGTGGCTCTGATGTTTCGAAATTAAAGTTTTCCGCTGGTTCTGATTATTTTTTGTGGGTTTATGTCAGATGTATTTGTTTTGGAATTGCACAAAAGGCACCCGATGATTTTTTTATAATATTTTTTGATAGAAACTGGTTATGTATGTACATAGCTTTGTTCATGTTCGCCTCACGCCGTGTCAGGGCATAGACATTTTGGGTAGGTACTGCTGTGATATATAAATTAAGACGAGAGCCTCAAACAAAACGCCATGTCATTTCAACTGGCGAAATTGCAAACAAGCAGCAATTTCATGCAAAATTTATTGAGTTTTGATCCATGGCCACAGCAGTATTGAGGTTTTGACCAACAGTAGTAATTTTAAGTGCGACTGTGTCATCGGTAGAATAGACATCAGCTGAAAGAAATCCCTTCAAAAGAAGTTTAACCTGTCGCTCACGTTTCTGAAACTTTCAGAAAGGTTTTGCGGCATTTTTTAGAAACTGTTCGTAAAATTTTCGTCAACTGAAGTTAACTATTAAGATGTTAAAAAGGACTATTTTTGCAACAGGAAAAAAGACAAAACAAGTGTAGAGTATGTAGCCTGAAACTTCTATGGGGCTTGGACAATGCTAAGCACTGCATCACAACATCCCACAGACCCACATCCAATGTATAACCACGAAGGATTTGGGACTTAGAAAGAATTCGAAGCAAAAAGAAAAGCACAGTCTTGAGCAAGGTTCATAATTGGCCTGAAGGACACAAGAACAGGGCCAAGGACATATTTTCGTCAGCTGCTGTGCAGAATCGACACAAGCGTTTCGGCTAATTTTATGCACACAATCTGCAAGTGACCCATACTTAATTCCTGCGAAAAGTCAGCTTATTTGGCCAGGCAGTTTTCTTGGAATCGCTTAAGGACAAAACAATAAAGACAAGGCCAAGGACGAGTATGAACCGGGCCTTACTCTTACATACACCTGACCCGACTCCTTCCCCCGATCCATGTCCACTTTTCATTCCCCCAATTTAAAACAAGTAGGCCCCTAAAAGGGGCAAATTCCGACATAGTGGCGTTTAATCCTATAGCGTCACACCGCCAAGAGCAAATTAGTTTGATGCACGAGAAATATGGTATAACTGTGAATTAAGAAAGTTACAATCAACGTTTGCGCAACACCTAACCCACCCAACTAACAGCTACAGTCGCATTCTTTTCTGTGCAAGTAATAGGTACAATTGTTTCAAATAGTTTTTTTCTAGGCGGAATAAAAAAACAGCGTGACATTCCCACCTCCTATGTATGTGTGCATGAGTTGAATTTACTCAACCTAAATATGTAGGGCACAAATTACGACGAAACGACCCACGACAGAGTTTAGCAAAAACAAACATCTGTTCGGTTAGTGCATGTTATGTGTAGTTGTGTTCGCGACAGAAGAAATACGGTGCATACAAATGGATTATAAATTTACACCATGGTCTAAAAAGCCTCAAGTTTGGTTTATACTTGTCCGTATTTGCGTCTCGATGTCAGTGCAAACTCACAGTTGTAAATGCAGTCATGTTTGCAGTTGTTTGCGACTTCCAGTCTAACTCACATACGAGAAATTTGATTACCTAAGTTTTGTACCGAAATTATATAAAAAAAATCATGCTTACAGAATAAACGAGACTCTTACAGACAATGTTTGTACCGGGATTCATTCAGTCTGTACATGTCATTTGATTCATGTTCAGTTTACAGTAAAATTAAACAGGTAGATTTCTAAGTGGTTGCTGCAATAAACGCTTACTTGACCAATTAAGAATGTTTAATAAAATATGTCAAAATATGATTAAGTTTTTCTGGTTAAAATGTTGTTTTCAAATACATTTGAAACTACCGTGAAGGTGACGTTTTGGGACGACTTTTGCTCGCTTTTTGATGCTGATTTCGAATAATTTTGAAAGTACTGTAAATTAATTCATTACCTGGCTTCCGATAATTTAACGCGTCAGTCAAGAAAAATTAGTGTTTAGGGTCTTAAAAACAATGAAAAACACCTATTTGACCATTTAGGCCCTACAGTAACCTAGCTAGTAATAGCAAAACGAAACCAGCTGCTTGGCTGCTGGCTCACACCACAACGATAAAATTAAACGTACACACGAAAAGTTGTGAGAGAATAACGTAGACGGATTTACGTAGAGAAAACAAATGAAAGCTGGACTGAGGTAGCGACAGGAAAAAGTCACCGAAAACGTCGGTGTGTTTTTTGCCCAATGTGTTAATTTTTTGCTACTCTCTCTGAATGCACACGAGGAAGATTCGTTCCTTAGGACGTAGTGGACCGGACTTATCAGGAAACATCTCTAACGTTTGCTTTGTTTGATGTGTAGGTCTTAATAGTGTTTGTGATGCGGTGTTATTAGGCATGCCATGGAATCTGTGCGTTTGACTGGTCCCTTTCGCGAAATGCCTTCGCATCAAAACAACACCAACGGTCCATTAGTTTCGCTCAGCTAAGCCGATTTGTCACAAAAACACTTTCTTGTCAGGAATGTACTATAAATTAAGCCCGCATACTTTTAGACCTGTGCAGTCGTGCTAATTACATGAGTTGCCTTATGCATCAATAAGGCTATTAAGTGTGAGTAGAATAGTTAGTTGTAATACCTATTTCTATTAGTTTACTTATTATCTCATTAAGACTGACGCTCAGAAAGGGCTGGAAATTTAGGAATTTGATCATTTTGAGATTCTTCTGAATTTCTGATTATCTGCTTATACATAGAGGTGCAGCGTTAGATAATCTAGCATTACATAACAGCAAGAGTACATAATAGGAAGAGTATGACACTCTTCCTATTATGCCTAGCAGCGCGCGTCCAATGCGCAGCGCGAAATAGGCCTTTTATGTACGGTTTTGAGGGGGGGGGTACCCCCCCCTCAACTGAAGACCCCGTACTCAACTGAGGGGGGGTACCCCCTACTCAGTTCGATACCCCGTGCTCAACTGAGGGGGGGGTACCCCCCCCCCCTCAACTCAGCACCCCGTCTTCAGTTGAGGGGGGGGTACCCCCCCCCATTTCAAGACACTGACAAAGTCTTTGCGCTACCCCCCCCTCAGTTCAGTACCCCGTCTTCAGTTGAGGGGGGGGGTACCCCCCCTCAGTTCAGCACATCAACAAAAGTCCTTGTCAGTGTCTTGAAATGAGGGGGGGGGGGGTACCCCCCCTCAACTCAGCACCCCGTCTTCAGTTGAGGGGGGGGTACCCCCCCCTCAAAACCGTACATAAACGGGCTATTTCGCGCTGCGCATTGGACGCACGCCCGTAGGCATAATAGGAAGAGTGTCATACTCTTCCTATTATGTACTCTTGATAACAGTATATAATTTTAGCAAGAGTATATATCGTCATGAATGTACTTTGGCATGGAGAAGAGCTGTGATTCACCTCAGATTGTTTTGAAGTAAGTTTATACATTACATATGTAGGTGATTTTCATGGTGGAACGGAATGGTAGACTCCCGAGATGGAAACGGGTCACCGGGTCACTGGCTCAGTTCGGGTCACTTTTCGCTCCGGGTCACCGGGTCACCGGGGGTCTTCAAGCTATAGTCTCTACTAGACTCACATAGTACATAATGTATATAAGTTAGAAATCAAGGTGTTTTTACGAAATAAGTAATATACAACCATACAGTCCTGTCCACAAATAGTGTACTTCGTGCGTGCGTGTGCGAGTGACTTCGAGTGTTCGTGCGAGTATAGTGTGGAAAAATTTTCGATTGAGGTCAACCTAGGGTCACTGCTCTTAGCATACGGGTAAATATATACGTTCTTAAGAAGTATCTTGCAGGCTACGTACTTACGTAGGATGTGCTAGGTCGAAAGGTTATCAAAGGTCACAAAACTTTACTCGGACCACTCCAAGTTTTCTCACTGAAATATTCATTACAACTGCGAGTGAACTTGGAGTAGACTTCGTGTCAACTCCGAGTGAAGGGACACTATTTGAGGCCAAGACTGTATGTTAATATCTGGTGAGCTGAAAAAAATGTATGTTAATATGTATCTGGTGAGCTGAAAAAAAAGAAAAGAAGTGGCTAGCATAATATGTTGAAAAGAAGTGGCTAGCATAATATGTTAAGTATCGATATTGTGATCAATCGTCAATTTACCGGTTTAACGGACATATGTACATACGACTGTAAGTAGGAATCGATCTTCGGAGCGCATAATATGTAACCAGCAAATAACCTAAAAAAACTACGCCGTTGATGATCTTATTTTGAGTGCAGTTTTAGTTTATTAGCTGATTATTGTTTGCCTGAGTTGTCCGCCTGAGTGTTTGGCCGCGTCGTTGTTGTCTGGCGAATTGGGGGAACAGATGGATTAATTTGGAGATAATGTGGAATTGTGTTGTGCTCAATCTCATTACGCTCTGGGGGGACGAGGGCGTCCAGTCAAGGCACAGTCTGTCCAGGGGAGGGGGCCATACCTAAGCGCCCACTGAATTAGGGAGAGGGGCACACTGGATTAGAAAACAGTCACAGAACTCCATCTGCTGATCAGGAACTGGACTATAGTTTGAGACTTGTATATACCTGAGCAGTGCAACATTAGCAAAACAGGTTTCGTCGTGTACCCCCGTTCTTGAGGTGTCAGCGAGGACCTTAAATGACCTGAGCTGGCTGAGTGGTGACTGGTGTAAGATGTATCAGTTAGGTGGTTTATGGGTTTTGTAATGCCCTCCATTTTGACAAGGTGTTAGTCCCCCCAGAATCTGAACAGATGGGGTCTTGTGAATGTTGGCGCGTCCTCAGACTAAACTCTCCATTTATGCGCCCCACCATGTTTGTCATGAATTTTTAATACAATTCCCGTCTTGAAAGTGAAATGTTGTTGTGGTGGTGTTAATATGGCAGGTGTGTTGCACTAAACGGTTATTACAGTTCCATTGTTGTGCTGCCTTGACCTTCGCCAATTCTATACACTCATCACTTTCTAAGTCTTTTACCTCCCGCCGCCATAATCTGCTAAACTTCAATACTACATATAAACTGTTTTTCACCTATTTTGGTCGAACTAGAAATTTTGGTCTCGATACGTAAGAGGTGTCAACTATTCTTAAACGTTATGTCAATCGAAAACACCGATGTTGCATCAAATGGGTAATCTGATCTTAGCACTTTCCCAAGATCGTTGTTTTTTGACTGACACAGGAAAAAGCAGTTAGACTTGTAAGATTTGTAGAAATTCTCCAAGGTCCCAGCATTTTCTATCTGACTATATTGTATATTGGATTGTAGCGATGGTTGTCCTTATTTGTCCTTGTGTGTCCTTGTCTGACCTTTTGACATTTTATGGTCAGATAATGCCATGATGATACAATAATAACTGTCCATTTTGTCAGCCACGCAATCTGTACCTGTAATGTAACGCGCGCTGTTGCCTTAGTGTGAACAATTTGACAGTGAAAGCCATTGATGGTGAAAATTGGGTTTCCTTTGATGACATTAATGTGTCAAATTTGCGGCAACACAGGTGATGAAAGTAATGCGCATTACAGTAAGTCGTATTGCATTCCTAGCCACAATTGCAGTCATTCCATCAGTGCGTGCGTCTGTCTGAGTGCCGGTCACAGGTGACTCTCGCCACCCAACCACAATGCTGTCGTCGAAGGTGTTATATATTGCATCCTTAGCTGCTGCAGATGTAATAGCAATCCTGGCATAAAATTGGCAGGTTTGAAATTGTTATTCGCGGCCAAGACTGTAATTTGGATGGTTTTTGTTGCGCATTTGTGTGCGAGGGTGGCCACAAACGTTCTATGCGTTGTTTTATGTAGGTAATTCAGCTAACCAGTTAATAATAGATATGCTTTTTCATGACCCACTTTGCTGTACTTTTGTTGTTTGCCTGCTACCGTAAGACAAGACTAAGTTTGCGGATTTTCTTTTTTGTTTGAATTAAAACAATCACATTTTCGTAATATTCGCCGCCTAAAAGTCGACAGTTTTCCTGTAATTTACTTTAAATTGTCAAAGGATGTCTTCTCTGTTTTCTGATCTCTTTAACGACACTTTAGTTTCAGCAGATTCATGTTTTCAGCTTGGCAATGTCATCTCTTCTGATTGGTCAATTCTGAACTAGTCGGCAAGTGAGACAAAAGTGACCTCTGATCCCCCACATGATCATGGGGCAGTTTGGGTGGAGGGGAGTTGGGGTACCCAGGGGGGCCATGATAGATGAGACTAATGGGGCGCAGGCTTAATCGGCAAACTAAGATTAGGCGCATTTGAAGGGGCTTAAATTTGGAATTAGAGATTGGACCCGGTTGATAAGCTTTAGGTTGGCAGTTTGGCACCTCACAGGGCGCATATGTTATCCTCGGTTAGAATATCCAAACACAACCCGGATTGGGGGGTGCGTGGTTTAAACAGTGTATGTATATATACATACTTCACATAAAGCCTTTTTGCTCAAAATTTTACTGTTTTTATGGTTAATAATGCTATTTATGAGTATAAAATTAAGGTGTGAGCGATTTTTAAGCTTTGGGTGCTACTTCTTTGGTGTCGGTGACTCCCCTCCGTTCTTATTAAAATGCACCTAAATTTTGTTCCTAAGGCCCCCTGCGGTTTCAGCAGCGAAATCGCACAATGCTCGCTAATTGTCAAAAAGGTACTATTAGCTATCTTATTCCATTATTAGCTAATTATTACTTAATTAAGCCTGAATAGTTGACTTTGGCCTGCATGCTGTTCTAATTTGCCACCGTTCACTACTAACCTCCACTACCGTAGGACATTAGCAGACCTTGTGCAAATTTAGTATTACGCTAATGTCATTGAAATTTCTCTTTCTATTTGGCCTCGTGTTGAAAATTTCAGACATTTGTTTGAATTTATTACAGCATTTAATAGTAAAGGGAAACTGTCAAATTGGCGTACCTCGGAACACAGTAGGCGGCAGTGGGCAGGTTCAAGGTGCCCTAGCTAGCACATCTGCCGCGCTGGCTTTATGCAAATTAGGATAACATTTTTGAAATTCATTCTGATCATTTTAATGCTTTTCTTTGCTTTGGTGGCAACCAGGAGGCACGATTTAGACCAGAGATTAAAGAGTTTAGGTTTGTTTCAATTAATGCCTACTATTTGACCATATAACTTATTTCTAATTGTTTCAAACTACAAAGTAACAAAATAAGCTTGAACTTCTTAGAGTTTTCTCAACATGACATTTTCAAAACGCAAAGCAGCACTGTACTTTTTTGTGGTACTGGTTACTGTAGACGGTTGTAATGTGTGCAGTCTCTAGGTAGTCCATTATATCCCCGGGTCATATGTGCACTGCTATAAATCTTGACCCTGATAGAAAATTCAGGTTATTATTGGAAATTAATTAATTCTCCGACTTGAAGTGTCCATTATGCAAATGAGTTGACCTTAGCTGACCTTGTGGACCGCACACGTTGAGTCAGTCACCTGGCTGTCATCTATTTCACACCTGCTAAATTGTGTTTTGGTAATAAATTGACGGTGCGTCAAATCGCCATTACCAATGCATCACTGATCATTTCATTAGATTTAGTGGAGGTGTCGGTCGGATTTCACAATTTTGGTATTCTTATTCGTTTCTCATTTCCTATTCCGAGTAATTTCTGGATTTATGTGCATACCGAAAATTTATAATTTTATTGATTATGCATGTACTGATGTACCAAATTGTTTTGAACTATATTTTCACAGTATTTAAGCTGAAACTCAACTCTACTATTGATTTTAAAAAAATTTGCGCATCCTTCTCTTTCGTTCAAATCAGCTCGTGTTGGAGCAATTAAAGTTTTCTTGAGTCCAATGATGAAGCTTGCTTACTTGTGCACATCAGCAATGTTTACTTTCAACCCACCTAGTCCCAATGAACAACTGTTACAAGTGAGATTACAAGTGGCATTGGTCAGTTTAGGATTAGTGACCCCTGAAAGGTCAAGAGGTCAGAGGGCACGTGCTGGGAGGAGGTGGGGTAAACAAGCTGGAGAGCTGCCACACAGCTAATCGCCAGGATTATTTGCCCGAAGGATTGACCCCTGTGACCTCCGTCTAGTGCCTGGCCTGTGTCGTTTTGCAAGCCACTGCATTACAAGCCTGTTGCAAACTTGAGATTCATTTGATTGCTAAATTCTGCTTTGCTTACATTGGTCTGTCAGGGTCGGGTCATACTCACAGTCGCATGCCAGTTTAGCTGATAGCCTTATGAAAACTTGTTTCAAAACTTCACTACCTTTTAGACATCACACAGCGTTCAGGCAGGTCCGGGTACCTTATATTTTAGCGACACTTGTGAGTCCCTTTTTCAGTAACCAGTAGTCCGAGAGGAGCAGCAAGGACTAGTTTGGTGGGCAGGTTCATTTGGCGTGATGTATTGTGATGTTTGTTTATTTTACGCCCTCCCCAAGGGCTGTCGGTGCACAAAATGGGAAAGGAAAGAAAGGAGAGTCAATTTGGTCGGGAAGGTTTGCTAGCGGGCCGTGGGTCATTTGTCAGGTCAGGATCGGGCTAGGTTATTAAGCGGAGGTAGCCCCCGGGGGAGCACTAAAGGTGACAAATGCCCCCCACTTTACTATCATACAACCATCAGCAATTATTGTCCGCCCATTCCCCTCGCTATGGCCCCTCGCTACGGCCCTCTCTGGTCGGAATTAGCCGCGTTGCTGGTTCCTTGGCCAAGTTTTGGGGTTAGGTGGCAGCCAGGTCTCCCCGGGGAGGTGGACTTTTTAATTTTAAACACCAGTTTGGGCTGACAGTTTGTGTTGGCCCATTCGTCTTGGCTCGCTGGCTGAGTGACTGCCCTATTCTCTCATTTTTAATATTCCCACCCCCCCGGGACCCTGCTGTCCGTCACCCCTCCGGCCAGCCCCGTCCTGCTCGAATCAATTACACACACCCACCACTCCTACCGTAGTCACTCACCTCACCTTACATACACTCACACTTCCCTCCCACTCTACATGCAGATCGCTGTTACTGTAGTAAATCTGCCACTAGGCACAAACACACAAGCATTAGCAATCAGAAATATGAATTCAGTCCATATGAGAACTTTGCCACTGCTGCAATATTAGGAAGGCCAAAAAGCTTTCGTTATTGATTCAATGGCTGACTTGAATTTTTTAATGTTGGCCCGATTTCTTACATCGACTTCTTATTTGTTATTTCTTCTCAGTAGCACCTACACAGACCTTGTATGTACATAGATTCATGCTTGCACCCGATAACAGCATTTATTTAAACTGCTTTTTCCTTAATTTTTTAAAAAATGTCTTCATTTCAAATCACTTTCATTTTTCACGAAAACAAGTTGCTCATTTTACAATTACCTAACTAAGGTTTTTCTAAATATTTCGTGCATATTTTTCCACGCTTTCGATAATCTTGTGTGTTGATGTAGATTTTCTTTAGGTCATGCTGACGTGACCTTGGCGTTACGGTAGTCCCGTACGTGACCTCTGCCTGCTTAATTATGCGCGGTAGCGAGCGGCACGCACTTTGGTTGTGTCATTTGGTTCTGGGATGGTCGGCTGGACAAATGACTCCGGAAGGGTTTGGGGTTGGTGAATCACGAAGCCAGGGGCCGTTAGGTTCTCCCGGAGCTCACGCAAACCTTCCTGTTCAATTATTCACCGACCTGCACTGCCAACCGTTACCCCAACTCTCACTGCCCCAAACAGGATGCCGTACTGTGCATCAAGAGTACATACATAGGAGTGTTGCATTTCTCAGAAGATCAAGGGTAAGCACATAAAGTCGGGTTTTAATCAGAAGATTGGAGTGTCGATTTTGGACTTGCCGATTTGCAGTCCTACTGACTTTTACGGACTTATATATTTATACATTGACTTTTCCATCTACTGTAGGTTGCCTCTGAAAAATTCTATAAAGTTTGTTTGTGAAAGTGTTGTATAGAGTGAGACACTATTATGTACTTTGGTTATGCAATTCCGGCCCGACATGGTTTCCTTGATTTCGTGGACAAAGAGTGACAGAGACAACCTCGGTTTTCAAGAGAAGGGGATGAAAGGTCCTAAATTAGCTGACAGGGCGCGGCCCAGGGCACTTGGGAGAGAAGCCGAATAACCCGTTAATCAGAGCATGTTTATAAAATTGGTCACATTGTAAACTTTTGTAAACTCAATTGAACCTGATCCGTCTCAAATTAACTCTCTCTTGTTCCCAACTTTTGCTGGGAAAAACTTTAGCCCCAATAATTTGACCTCGCGATAACGACTGAATCTGCGCTAACTGCTCTACGGTTTGGTGAGTTCACGCGGGAGTTGATGATGTTTATCAGATAAGACTTGAATTTAATTTCAACGTTAGTTTCCTTAGGTTTAGGATCGATTCATATGTACTTACAGCCGTTTGTCCGTTCATTTCCAAAGTTGGTGAATTCGTGTCTTGCATGAACTGTACGGACGTGATCGTTGAAATTCATAGTCAAAAGCGCGTCGACCTTAACGTGTAGCTCAATACTGCATATGTACCCTGCCTCCTAGTAATTATGACTGATTATAACTTGTTATAATCAGTCCAGTCAGTGGCAAAAAATTCAGTCAGTAATGCTATGCATGTATCAAACCTACTGTAAGACCTGACTGACTGAACTCAGCTAAAACAGCAGTAATGCTGCGTCAAAAGTACAGATATAATGAGTCATACCACTGTGGTTTTGTGGCTAAATGGCTGAATCGTCTAACAGTTAGTCCAAAGGTTGTCTTGTCAGTTCGACTCCCAACCTCTGCACAGACCAGAAACTGCCACAATAAACTTTTCGAACGCTGTGTGTGTACAGTGTGCCAGTTTAGGTTATGCACACAAGTATGTCTTATGTTTGTGAGTAGGCGAGTGCACCTGAGAATGTAATTATAAAATCTCACGACCCTCCCGCCGCAGGTCACAGCGTCTTATTATCATCTCCGCTCACTGCTCATTCCAAGCCCTACCTAACAGGTCTCTCTCAACCTAAGCTTACACAACCTAGACATAGCCTAATACACACATGTAATGTTAGTAGTGGCATGTACAATACCGGAGTTAACAGTGGAGTTTTTATGTTCAAAGTTTAAGCTTATCTAACGTTAATATTTTTAAAGTTGAGATCTTGTCGGGTCGGTCGGGTTGAAACTTTGCTCGAGTCAGGTCGAGCATTTTGATACTTTTGCATAGTTTACATCGTTCTGGTGTTAACATAATGCGAAATCTGACTTATTGCCGCTATGGTCGAAGGCTGTGCGTATGGATGCTACTGTTATTTAGCTAGTCATTTTTTATTTAACTTAACTATTCGCTATTAGCCTATTTATTTTAACTTAACTATTAACTATTAACTAGCCAATTATTTATTTTAACGTTTAACTAGCCATTTTATTTTTTTAAACTATTAACTAGCGCTTAAACTGAATAAAACTAGGCATTTAACTACATAGCTTCTCAAAACAGTGTTATTGTGAAGTATTACGTGAATTAGGTACTTGTATCATTTCTATGGGGCTAAGTACGCATGATATCTACGATTTTGACTGGATAAAAACTGCCGTGGTCAGAGATACACGGAGCACGGAGGGGGTGTTTGTCCTACGGTGGAGAGGGAAGTTGTCAGTAATTGTGTTCGGTTTGTTTTTTCCAGTGACACCCACAATTTTTGCCTTTCAACTAACTTGTTAACCACAGTCGGAAAATTTTCAATTGTTAACCGATTTTTGGGGCACTTTCGGCCCTCAGGAGGGCGGAGGGGTGAGAAGGGGGTGCCCGTGTCAAAGGCTGGGCGCAGACGGCTGTCTGCCACAACTAGTTTTAGTATGTGATACTAAAATTAAGCTAAGTATATGGGTCGATTCATAACTTCTGAACGGACATTTGGACAAACGGACAGACGGCAGAACGGCTGTTCAATTCTTGCTTTTCTCCGTTCATCCGTACTAAACGGTACAATTTCACGTTGTGCGTAAGTCGGGCAAAGTTGAATTCTGTTCTACACTGCCAAAACTTTCGGGAATTTGGAACTGACAAACGGACCTACGGCTCAAAAGTTTGAATTGTACGTTTGTCCGTATGCTCGTACAGCCCAATGTCCGTACGTCCCAATGTTGATTGTCCTAAAAAGTATAAATTAAAACCGGGCGAAAAGTGCTTTGTCTGTTTATGCAAAAGTGAAGGGAGGTAAGGGGGGTTCTCCCGGTAAAGCCTTACAGTATGACACTTTGCCTTATTCTAGCTAATCGGCCTGAACGATGCTCCGACCGAAATAGCCCACTTCATGTACAGGAGTGTGATACCTCTTGTCTAATCTAGGCACATTCCGGATTCCTAATTTGAGGGGGTTCCCCTCCTTGAAATGTTTTGATAGGGGTGATCGGCGAGGTTGGGGGTACCTGGCCGCCGGCAGGAGAGGGGGGTGGTCCTTGGTTTTGGTTTTTTACGGCAAGAGTAGGAAAAATGTTTCAATTTTTTTACTTTAAGCTCAAGTTCATTTTTCTTGGGACAGCTTTCTAACCATCAGAAGGAAGGTGGCCGATGTCCGACGGGGGTGCCCCTCAACCCCCCATCCACGCATATGCATCCATGGTCGGTAAGCCGTTTAGTGAGAATCTAAATAGTCTCTGAAAATTCAAAATGAGAGAGAAACCGCAGCGATCAACAAGTATTCGTAAAAACTATCTTGTGAGAGACAAAGAAGTAAGCACCAGACCCTTCTTAAGTATAAGGGGCCTAACCGGACATGAAAATGTTTCTGACTATGCAGCTAAAGTTTGCAACGGTCGAAGTTTCTTGATCCGAGATAGATTCTAACCCGACCCGACCCGACCCAAACCGACTTCTCGTCAAGCTGCTATACAAACTCACAAACACAAAATTTTCTTGTTAGCTTGTTAATTTTTTGTTATGAGCTTTTCGTGATTTGTTTGTGATAGGCTCCGCGAATGTTTAGTCTGTGAGTCATTAGTCCATTAGCTTGACAATTTATACTTCCAATTTTTGACCCAAACTGACCCGTTCAACCTGCGGGTCGACAGATCTCAACCCGACCCGATTGCTAATTCTAGTCGCAAGAGGAAAAACAACCGTCGTAATAGTGACGGTGAATTGCAGCCAACGCGCCCATAATAATATTTGCACTAAAAGTATCGACGTGGCAGTGATAAACACGATATATACTAAAAGCACACACGCACACAGACACAGCTGAATTTGCCAGCTAGTTAAAATCTAGTTAAAATGGCTAGTTTAATTCCTAGTTAAAATAATTGAATCTTTTAACTTAACTAGAATTTTAACTAGACGAATTTAACTATTAGCTATTAGCTATTAACTAGTAAATTTTGGCTAGTTAAATAATTTAACTAT
>JASANF010002195.1:0-21770 GCA_030248245.1 Trissonchulus sp. WLG1_4 | reverse complement strand
GACCAAATTCAAGAACAAAGTTGACCATCTAATATCGAATCAGACCATTTCATCAGACGAATACAAGAGAGGACTGAAGACTCACACGACCACAGTGAACTCCTGCATAAGAACAACTATCCACCCAACCCTGTCCTGGTGACGACACCCCCCGCCGTCCATGAGTCGGCCCTAAACCTCCCCCCCGACAGCCCCGGGCAACCCTGGCACAATTACGTTCGGGCTATTGCTGTCACCTGAACTCGTACAGGTCAAGAGTCGACCCGATGGTGGCCAATCTATACCCCCTAACTGCGGACATTCTCCACAATGTGAAACACCTCTTTGAGTGCCCCCACCACCATACGACGCTATCGGTTCGCTACCTCTGGGATAGACCCGTGGAGGTCAGTTTCCTTGACCTTTCTGACTGACAGACCCTGGGGGAATACTCGAGGCAAAATGGGCACGGAGGGCTACAACAACAACAACCATACCAGCAACTTGTTTCTCAGTTCGTGCAACGCGGTAAATACTCCTTAACCCATTGGGACGTCCTGCTATTATGCTGAGTAGTCTACGAAAAAAACATTTTTCTATTTTATTTGGAGTATTTCCTTTTTGAAAATCTGACGATGGATTGAACCGGAAAGAAAACTAATACCTTCAAAACAAATGATGCCAAGTGCACATACTTTCAATTGAGCTGCAGCTGCATTGTTATCCAATTAAGCGCTTGCCAACTTCTCACAGTTTTAGCCTCAGGTGCGCCGCTTTTTCCGCTCCACTGTAGCTTTCCAAAGCCTTGAGTCCCCTACGACATCACTTGACGCTATTATTATTGACGGCTAACTTAACACAAGCAAGATGTATTCAAGGTCAACCCTATTATTTTTTAATTGTGATACAACTGCAGAGAATACCAGGGGATACGTAACAACGAAAATATTTGGACACCCTCAACACAAACATTGCAAAACACAAACTGTAATATTTTTTTTATACCTCCCCTTCAGTCAAATACTCGGACCTCTGTAGCGAATTTGTGCAAAAGCGCACGTATTACTGATATATTTATTACTTATAAATAATTATTATCTCATTTGGGTTTAGCAATAGTTTTACCATCTAAAAAAACAATATTTTGCCATTATGGGTAAAAACCTTGAGGCACTCCCCACCCCAAAAAGCTTCCTGAGTTATAAATGTAAAAATTCAAGATAACACAGGCTGAAGGAAAAAATCATAACAGCACCAACAGGTTCAGAAGGTTCACTACCATAATTTATTGGAAATAAAGATCTAATTTGCTGCCTTTAATTATGCTGTATATGAGACTCAATACGGTAGCAAATAACTAGCAAATAGCAATTAACAATTACATAATAAAACGAATATCACATAAATGAGGAATGTATTTTGGGACAACAAACTCACATTGCATAAACGGCAATTGCTTTCGAATGTTCTTCTCGCTGAAAATAATAATTTCCTCTATGCTTTCGACCCTGCCTAAAATATCAACCAAAAACAGTACAGCTAAATAGACAGTATATACCGTTAAAAACCAATAAGTATAACAATATCAGTAGAGACGGTGCACACAAAGTAATTAAGAATGTTTCGTTAGTTCGTATTCAGATAGTAACCCCCTGGCCCTTAGTCTTTATTTTGGTACAAGGGACAACAAAATTACAGCCAAGGTACAGGGGCGACATAAATGCATATCATGGCTAAGAAATACGAAATGTAGAGATTTTCGGCTAAGAGCTCCAGCTATTAACCTGGTGAGTGCATTTTAGCATTCAAAAATAGTACACATTTTTCAATCTGCTTTTAAAATGGGAGTCTTCATCAAATTTACGCCATTTTCACCTAAATTTTGGCCCAAAGCTGTAAAATAGCTATTTTTTGCTAATATTTCGTCTAACTTTGGCCAGGGATTATAACAGTTTATTAAACTCAACGGAGAGATTGGAAAACCAACATCCCAACACAGGAGTTGGTAACTATTTGCCAAACTGGCAAAACATTACGATAAATTAAAAAACCACATGAGTAGCAGTAATATACAATTGATAGGTGTACTATGGATCGCATAACGTTTAGTCAATGTTTTTGCTGTCCAATAGTAAGTAATTAAAAGACTGTCAAATGCGCTGCAAGTGTGCATCTTGCTTAATGTGCAGGAGCAAGGCATAGACCAAAGTTTATTCAAAAGTAGCTTGAGTTGTTTATTATAAACGTATGTATGTTGATATTGATACAATATTGTTCGTTTGTGTTTCCTAATTTCGCCTGATTAAACTTTTCTCTTTATGAATTTTTGTTGCGTATCTTTTCAGTTGAATGAAATACTCTGATTGCTTCCTTGCTTTGTTACATACTAAGTTTAGCCATTGCTGTTTGGGTTACTTTTGGCGTTGCACTACTATAGTTTTTGTATATACTGGCATATTTTTTGTGGGGGGAGGCTCGAGGGCGCCTCCACATTTTGTCAGGAGCCCCCCAATTTTTGAGCCTCCCCCCCATTTTCAGATGAGGTGCCCCCCATAGCCCAAAACTTTTTTCCAACAGGACGTGTTAGCGACTTTTTAGTTGTCTAGCAATGTCGCTTTATTAGGGTTTTTGGATGCTTTTTTGCTACAATCAGGTATCAGTATTGCTGTAATAACGTACAAAAACGTAACATACCATAACGTATAATAAATAACTATTTTTTCGTCTAAAAGTAGCTGTTTTATCGTCAATTTGATCCGCCCCCATTTTCGGTCAACGTAATCCCCCACAATCAGTCGGGGGTTAGACCCAAGCATAAAATTTTGCCTAAAAATATGCCAGATTCTAATATATGTTCCTTTTTTAAAACAACTTCAACCACTCAATAAATAAATAAGTAAGATAAGCAAGCCTGAACATACGCATATTGTAAGCACTCGTCATAGGCCATGCTTGCAGTGTCAGGGCCTGGCTCAATGGACAGTAGTTCAAGTTCACACTCGATTGAGGCGTCCGGTGGAATATCAGGACTTCTAAAACAACACAATGTTACATCTAAAGATCATACATAATATATTATACCACGTCATAAACATGCACGTTCACACACGCTTTCTCAAAACATATGGCACCAGTAACAAAAAAATATAACGATCACTAATTTGTATTGCATTTCACTGCCAACCATTCACAACACATCTTAGCACAGCTGATCAAAACTTCTTTTCGTTTTCTATTGCTTACATAAAAAATGCTAATAAATTAAAAAATTATAAACTACTAAGTACGTACCTTCCTCGTGAGCCATAGGCAAAGCGCGCTGGAATTCTCAATAAATCAACTTCACTTAATTTCATCATCTCGGTACAGAGTTAAATCCCCTAGAATGAAACAAGACGTGGTGTCTGGTGACCACAGTGAATGACACCGTAACCTCAATGCATAAAGCGTGCATTGCCGAAGAAACACAGCATAACTAAAACAATTCAATACCTACTTCTTTTTGTGTGGCAACACAGTGGCACAAGATGACAAGAAGGGGCACTGAATTCAGCAGAAGCCGAGAAAATCTCAGATAACTTTCATCGAAGCGGATTTAAGCTACCAGCGTCTGAATCCGTGAGAAGTAGTGCAATAAATATGGAAGGCAAACTGCATTATGCAAATAATACCACACCGCAGAGAGCCAGGATTCACAAGAACGGGTGCACGCATGGGCAACGCCTATACACCACGACTACACTGGTGTAAACTGGACCCACGCACCCACGCAAGGGAAAGTATATAAAGACCCCACACCCCACCCAGTGCGCACGAAGGGTAGTAACTAACTCAGTACGATACTCGCTCACCATGACCCACGCACTAAGCAGGCCTGGAGGCAACCCGGTCAAATGACGAGGGGATTTGTGAATCGTGATTTTTATCATATTTCAAAAAAATAAGCTTGGTCTCAGTGGCAGATAAACATGCTGCTCATTAATAGAAATGCCATGCTTATGCATTTTAGTTCTAGGGTCTGGGGGGGCAAAAAATGCATTCTGCAGTTATGCCACCCGCAGATACCCCACAACAATGATTTTAACATGCCGGGGCTAAAATGAAACAAAAAATAGCATTTTGTAGTGCAAATCGCTTCATCAGAAAGTAAAAAAATCCTTCTTGACTTTCGGAGGAGAGGCCGACACACCCGTTTAAGCTACAGCATGTATATATAAACTGAGCATAAAAAGTGGCCTGGGCATCCAAGGGAGGGGGGGGGGGTGCCGCCGCCATCGCCCAACCCCTTACCCCGAAATTTTTTCAGGCTGAAAATTCACACAAGGGACCCCCATTCTGATTCTTAATTCCCGGCAAAAAAAAATTCCGTCACGTCTCCAATTAACCAAATTCGGTCTGAAAATCAAAAAACTTCTGGGGGGGGGGGAGAAAAAAAAAAAAAAAGCCAATTTTTTTCTTTGGTGCCGCTGTCCCGGAGATCTCTGCCACTCGTTACGGGTGTCGCGCCACGGCCACTCAGTTGCCCATTTTACTCACTACTGCAGGGGTCTCTCGGCAGTAGCCCCCAGAAAAGCAAAGTTTTTTTACACTTTTGGGCAAAGTGGTTTCATCACAAAATGTGTCTTTGTTGATTTAGTTTGTACAAACTAAAATTGTGGGGTCTAGGGGGGGGGGGGGGCGTCACCGGAAATTCCAAAAATTTTTTACACCTTTTTTGTGCAATAGTATATACATCACAATGTAATTTCGTTACATTTAAATCAAAATAAAAACAGTTGCAGGCTGGGTTTTTTTTGCGCAAAAAGCGTTCGCAATTGCGAAAAAAAATTGCTTATTGCGAAAAATTTTAAACATTTTGGCAAAAATGCAAATATTTTTGACGCAGTGGAGGTGAATTCGTAAGGTCTATGCGCTGATTTTTGTGGTTTAGTCGGAAAACATTTCCGATACGTCTCCAATTGACCAAATTTGGCCTAAAAATTGAAAATTTCTCTGACTTTTTCTGATCCCCTAGGCCCGAATGGGACACTTTTTCTTCCTTACATAATCACACCGACTGCATGTAACATTACTAGATGGTATCATAGGGGTCGGAATTGGTACATAAATTAAGTAACATTTCAAATGTTAGCATTTTCAGGCCTAACTTGATTATTGGCCGGGTATTCTGAAAAAACCTTACGGCTGAGCATCGATTGTGAAAAATTTAGAAAATGGCTCCATAAATTTAAATAAAAATGTCAAAATCGTTGCCTTTTGGCCAAAACGGGTAGAAATTGCGTCAGCCTTAATCCTGTATAGGCGTAATAATGTTTTATTAACATTTTTAAATGTAAAATCTACTACATAAGTAACAAAAAGTAAGTCTGCGAAAAAAATTTGATTTTGCGAAAAAAAATTTTGAGCTTTTCGCAAAATTGCGAAAATTTGCCAGCGAAAAAAAAAACCCAGGTTGCAGGGGTCTGATTGGCCCCCAGAAGCCAAAATTTTAACGATGTCCCTAATCCACTCAGTGTCTCAGGCTCAGGCTAAAAAAGCAGAAGAAAGAAAGCCCTCGGGACCCCCCCCCCCACCCGGATACGCCCTTACCATACCCGTCAATGACGTCCAGTTGCCCCAGAACAAATCTAAGTCTTTCTTGGTCATCCACGACTGCCTCTGGCTGATCTTGTAACTCCACAGACCGCATTTTTAGATGAATTTCGACTGTGTTTCCACGAGAACAGGCCTCACATCATTTTCGTCAGAACAACCTTCTCGAACTATCTGCAACATTAACCACGAGCTTATGAAGTTTTGATGGCGATCTGATTAGGGATAAATATCTTGAGTTAGGGATGTCGCGGATATCTGCACCGTCCGCATCCGCATCCGCGGATGATCCGCAACTTTTTGACATCCGCATCCGCATCCGCAAAAATTTGATGCGGGATGTGCGGATGTTGCAGAATCGTCAGATGGCACGAAAAATGTGGGAAATCAGACAGCAATTTTAAATTTTGTGCATATATACGCCAGTATTAGCTCTTAAAACAGTGGAATGAAACTTCTATTTCTAGGCTTTTTTGTCTCATTGTTGGTTGGAAATTGCTCTTTTCTAAAGTAGGTTTCACTATATATATATGGTTAAGAATGTTTGATATTGCGGGCATTCGAACAAAGTCTGCATTTTTGAGAGTCATGAGTCATGTAAAGTTTAATTTTTTGGACGAAGTTTGATTTACAGCTAAAACTTACATACAACAAACTTCTTAACCGACCCTATTCGGAAAAGCGTTCAGTTCTGACCCCCCTAGGTTTGGGGGATATAGGGGGACTCCGGATTACTAGGCGAAAAATGCTGTTTTTCCGACTTATTCCACCCCTAAGGTACGTTTTAACACCAATAACTTCACTCCAGATTTTTATTAAAAGGAGCGACAGCTGTTGCTTAGGCTCGAGATCAGAATCGGGGGCATGGCTGACACTGGGGGTTCTATATTTTTATTAAACGATGGGGTGGGAAGCACGTGGCAGCCGAAAAGAATTTTCCCCCTTTTTCTTCACTTTGACCAGTTTGCAAAGTTGCAAAGCAACATATATTTGCTAAAACTAACGGTTTTTAACTTAGCCGGTTTTCATTGATTTGAAAAGAATATATAAGAGTACATACACCAAGCAAAAGACAATAACCTGGGTTTTTTTTTTCGCCAGAAGGTATTAGCAAAGTGGCTAAAAGGTCTGAAAAATTTTTTAGCCCAATATTAAAATTTTTTAGCTATGTTTATAAAGCATTATTTAGCTTCAATTCACTTTCAATTTGATTTTTTTCACAAGTAACTAAGCAGTGGCATAGGCATACTCAGAAAAAAATTTCGGAGGGGAAATATATACTTGGAAAGAATGGAACAAAATGCACTTTTTGCAAAAAGTTGCATTGCAAATGTAAGACCGTTAAGCCAGTCGCAAGGATTTGGCGACGGACGCCTCTCAAAAAAAGTTGGGAGTTATTTTTGATTTTTGGATCACATTTTTAGGTCGATTAGAGACGTGTCGGAAATTTTTTTGCATAATAAAAATCGTAGGGCAGGGCCTGTGTAAAAAATTTCGAGGTAGGGCTGGGATTGCCACCGTTGCCCCCACCCACCCTGGGTACTCTATACCTCTTGACTGTAAGTATCTTATAGCGTATCCAAAAAACAATTTCGGGACGATTGACGAATGACTTCGATTTTTTGTAATTGGATAAAATGTACTTTTTCGCCATTGTAAGTTTGCAACGAACGTACAAAACCGGCTTAAAAACGTAAGAATAAGATGACTAAACCGCAAAGCTGCAGGGGACTGGGGGCAGCAGCACCCAGAAAAAAGTTGGAGATTTTCTCATTTTTAGGCCAATTGGAGACGTATCGGAAAGGAAAATCAGAAAATTTTTAAAACAGGAAAATTAAAACAAAAAGATGAGAACATGAACGTCACACCAGACAGTATACTGCACAAGTAAATGTAGCATATAATTCAGTGTTTTTTTTTTGCGTCAAAAAGTGGAGAAAAGCCGCACTTTTTTCTGAAATTTCGCACTTTTTTTTGGCAACATGTGCGTCCCGTGACGCACTTTTTTTCGGCTGAGGCTGAAAAATGTCATAGCTGATTTTGGCCAAAAAGTGCCGAAAAGAAGCATTTTTGTCGTGAAAATTTTGAAAAATTTCCCAAAATTGCGTCAAAACCATAAATTTGTAAAATTTTCTGATGTGTCTAACGTTTCAACCTTAATCGGTATGCAGCTACAGCTGGTTTCAATACAGTTTACAAACTATTATGATTAGTTATGACTAAGATCATGATTAGAAAAAATAAGTGTCGAAGCATGCCACACCCAGCAAGTTCTCAAAAGCAGCAATTAATGCCAATAGGTATTTAGGTGATTGTCCCGCTAGTATCAAAAGTTTGGAATAGGAGAATTCTATTATATTATATCTGCGAAAGTAGCTGCGTGTTTACAGTGTTAGCCAACTTAATTTGGCGTAGAGGGGGCAGTCTCCAGGGGAACGAGTAAGTCTTCTAAACCCTGGAACTACTGCAGTTCCCGTTTTGTACTTTTTCAAGCAAAAATGCATTTCTTGTAGTATTTTTCAGTCTGCTAAAATTCAAAACTCTGCTCAGCTTTCCTCAACAACACCGAAATTAACGTAGACGACGCAAAATTTTTGACGAAAAAAAAACACTGGCATATATACTCGTGTGGACATGCATAGGCCTTGGTGAATGGTAATAACAAAGAAAAGTAATCCGCCGGATCACAGGGTCTAGGGAAGATGGGGCCGCAGCTGCAGGAAAAATTTTAACGAATTTTATTTATTGGTCAAATTTACGGCCAGGCAATAAAAACCGAAGGGGGGGACCCTTGTGTAAAGATTCACTGGGAAAAAGTTTCGGGGGCGGGGGGGAAATCTACTCCCCCCGCCCCCTGTGGGGACCCTTGTGTAAAGATTCACTGGGAAAAAAATTCGGGGGCCGGGGGAAGTTCGCTCCCCCGCCACCTGGGTACGCCCTTGTATGCGGTCACACAGCCAAAAAATGCCGAAGTTGAAACTCAGATATGCATAAGCTTTCATCGCAGGGGTCTGGGGAGTGTTGGCGGGAGCCCCGACGAAAAATTTTAACGAATTTTGCTTTTATATCGAGAATACGTATCGGAAATTTTTTTCGGCCGGGCAATAAAAACCAAAGGTGAGACCCTTGTGTGAAGAATCATGGGAAAAAATTTGGGGGGCGGGGGGGGAAATCCGCTCCCCCCCCCCCCCACCCTTGTATGTGTCACGCACCACCAAAAAATGCCGAAGTCGAAAGTCTTTTCCCAATTTCTTTATATAAATGCTATGTTGTTGTATGTTGGGGTTTTTGAACCGCATGAACCAGCAAGTGTCTTGGGATTGGTATTGTAGCAGTTTAAAGGGCGAGGCCCGAACTTTTTTTTGAATTATTCTTGCAAATACCCACGTTTGAATTTGACGGATCGGAATGACTCACCGTCACCGAACGTGGTTTGCGAAAGTTTTCAGTAAACGAAGTACTTAAAAAACTGATCCTGAAAAGTTGAACGATAGAAAGATAAAATACTTGACTGGATCACTATGTTAAGTCAAACATTGTTGCAGATAGCTGAAAATTGTAGTCACAAGGAAATTTTTTCTATCTTAATGGCGGAAAAGACGAGACAATCGGGAACGCATAGCGAAAACTTTTTGAGTTTTGGACAAAATTCTGGAGAATTGCAGAGTCATCGAAATTTTTTCTGCCGAATTTGTTTTAGCAAATTGGCTAAAGCGAGCCAAAAAAAGTTTTCTAGCAAACTCTCAAAAGTTTCGCAAATGTTACACGATTTTGCATCAAAAAAAACCCAGCCAATAACTAAGCCAGGGACCGATGCTTTTGAATGACACGAACTCGATGGTTTCTTGTTGTGGCGGCGGTTGAGTTTGAGTTGGCTTTGTGATTTTTGCTTTGTTTGGTTGGTTGTGTGGGTTTAATAGGTCCAGCCGCCCCCACTCCCCTGCAAGCAACCACTCGTCCACTCTGATTTTTACAAAAGTGTCGCTTAGAATTGCTTCTTGAATGGAAATTTTATTTCAAAATTACAAAAAAGCTTCAGCTTCTGGGGGCTGCCGCCCCCAGACCCCAGCAATCACTTTGATTCTTTACAATAAGTATTTCTTAGAATTGCTTTGTAAATGAAAAATTGATTTTAAAATTACAAAAAAACACCAGAGTCTGGGGGCTGCCGGCCGCAGACCCCTGCAACCACTTTGATTTTTTACAATAAGTATTGCTTAGAATTGCTTTGTCAATGCAAATTTTATTTTAAAATTCCAAAAAAGCTCCAGCTTCTGGGGGCTGCCGCCCCCAGACCCCTGCAATTGCTATGACTTTAGGACGTGTTGCTGACAACTTTTTCAGTGCAAATTCACCGTCTAAATTCTACAAAGCTAAACCCCTGCAGACTGGCGCGCCTGTTAGTTTGCTACATTGTGTGCGCGTTTCACCCCCCCCCCCCCGCTTCCCGGTCGTCGACCATCAGTACAGCCCCTTCTTCGCGAAGTCCTGGATACGCTACTGCTATGCAATGTGTAAAATAACACATAAAACATAACAATCGACACTACTAAAAAAACGCCTCGCAAAAATTTTTTCACGCTCGCTACCCCCCCCCCCCCTCGGTCGACACCCAAGGTGGGCCCCCCCCCCTCTGAGAATTCCTGGATCCGCGCCTGCTCGGCAGCCCTCTGAAAAATGTTTTCCGTTTTTAGGCCGAATTTAGTCAACTGGGGACGTATCAAAAAAATTTTTCGACAGTGAAATAAAAAAAACATGGGAACCTCACATCGGAGACAGTGTCAGTGTATTACACAAGTGGATGCAGCATGATGTAATGTAATGTTGAACCTTGAACATTTAACAACCCCAGCGAGATGAAATGAAACCACAAAGTGAAGTTAACTCAGCGAGTTGTTTAGGCATACATGAATAGGCTTCGATGACAAAAGATAATAAGAAGGAATAGTAATCCACAGAGTCGCAGGGGTCTGGGGGCAGCAGCCCCCAGAAAAAATGGGAACATTTTTTGATTTTGAGGCCAAATTTCATCAATTTACGGCCATTTTTGGTATGTGGCTCCAAAAAATTTTCTTTTGCTCCGTCCCCTATAATCCCCTATATCCCCCCCACCGTCCGCCTTTGGGTATATATATGTTATTTGAAGGTGTAAAAGTAAGAGTGTATCAGAATGACCGTTTCCGCTAATTCTGATTCGAGCGTAGAGAATAGCTCAGCATTACCAGAGAAGAGTGGCTTGGAGTCGGAGAAACATAACACTGAGCAAGAGCTTCACGAATCACCAGAAGCAGATGGAGCGGAAGCAGAAACTTATTCACCTGAAGACATGGATGGGTGGATTGATATTTTGGGAAGCAAGCAATTATTTAGAAAAGTATGGTGGTTAAGCTGAAGTGACGCGTCAGAATAGGGACTTTTTATGTACTTTGCATTTGAATGCTCAGTGTTAAGGTCGTCATTGTTCGAGCAAGATTATTGCATACCTATAGCCAGTCGGGAAAAAACCCAGTTTGGAAACTTTCGGTCATGTCCCAAGTAATAGACAAAATCAAAAGTTTCTTGTTATTTTCTTATCAAGCCGTACCATAAGCACTAAAATGCAGCATATGAAACGTTTTGGTATCATTTACATCATGGCAGAAATTTTGACCTAAAGTTATGGGAAAATAACCCATTGCGGGAAAAAACCCACGTCGGGAAAAAAAACCAATTTCACCGATCAATAAAAAATCGGTCATGATGAGCATGCTTTCGCCAATGTTGAGCATGCATATAGCATATGATGAGTACTACCTCTCTTTTCGACACCAAGACGTTCCAACCTCTACGGGTTGGCCTACAGCAAGCCATCAAAGTTGCCCCCAAAATTCACATGGGGTCACTTAGGGAAAATTTTAAGAAAATCAACTTTTTCTGAAATTGTACATTGAGTCGCATAATTGCTATCTGTACTTTTGATTTGATGAAAAATTATACTAAGATTAGGGATGTCGCGGATGTCACTTTTTTGACATCCGCGGATGCGGATGCGGATGTCGACTCCTAACATCCGCGCGGATGCGGATGCGGATGCGGATCTTTTTGGAATACGTTCTAGACAAGTTATGAGCCGAAATTTTTTAAATTTTTTTGCCAAAAAATTCATAAAATGCTACAAATAGCAGGTATGAATGCAAGTACTAAGCATGAGACTCGGATACTCGGATAGAGCAAAGCAAAAATTCATCAAAGTTGTGTCTTCAATCTTCATGATATCTTCTATACCATGTGCCGCCATCAACAATTTGTTTGAAACGCTATTGGTTTAACTTTGTGTCTATTCAAAAGCTATTGCGTGTCCCTCTGGCTTAGTTATTGGCTGGGTTTTTTTTGGGCCAAAACGTTAGCATTGGCGAAAATTTTTGAGAGTTTGCTAAAACTTTTTTGGTCGTTTTAGCCAATTTGCTAAAACAAATTCGGCAGAAAAAATTTCTGATGACTCTGCAATTCTCCAAATTTTGTCCAAAACTCAAAAAATTTTCCTATGCGTTCCCAATTGACCGTTTTTTGCCATTAGATAGAAAAAATTTCCTTGTGACTACAATTTACACCTATCTGCAACAATGTTTGACTTAACATAGTGATCCAGTCAAGTATTTTATCTTTCTATTGTTCAATTTTTCAGGATCAGTTTTTTAAGTACTTCGTTTACTGAAAACTTTCGCAAACCACGTTCGGTGACGGTGAGTCATTCCGATCCGTCAAATTCAAACGTGGGTATTTCGGAATAATTCAAAAAAAAGTTCGGCCTCGCCCTTTGAACTGCTACAATACCAATCCAAGACACTTGCTGGTTCATGCGGTTCGAAAACGCCAACATACAACAACATAGCATTTATAAACAAATTGGGAAAGAGAGTTTCAACTTCGGCATTTTTTGGCTGCGTGAACGCATACAAGGGTGGGGGGGGAGTGAATTTCCCCCCCGCCCCCCAAATTTTTTCCCAGTGATTCTTCACACAAGGGTCTCACCTTTGGTTTTTATTGCCCGGCCGAAAAAAATTTCCGATACGTCTCTATATAAATAAAATTCGTTAAAATTTTTCGTCGGGGCTCCCGCCAACACTCCCCAGACCCCTGCGACTATGAAAGCTTATGCATATCTGAGTTTCAACTTCGGCATTTTTTGGCTGTGTGACCGCATACAAGGGCGTACCCAGGTGGCGGGGGGAGTGAATTTCCCCCCGGCCCCCGAATTTTTTTCCCAGTGAATCTTTACACAAGGGTCCCCAGGGGGGCGGGGGGAGTAGATTTCCCCCCCGCCCCCGAAACTTTTTCCCAGTGAATCTTTACACAAGGGTCCCCCCTTCGGTTTTTATTGCCTGGCCGTAAAATTTGACCCAATAATAAATAAAATTCGTTAAAATTTTTCCTGGGAGCTGCCGCCCCCATTCCCCAGACCCCTGCGACTCTGTGGATTACTTTTCTTTGTTATTACCATTCACCAAGGCCTATGCATGTCCACACGAGTATATATGCCAGTGTTTTTTTTTCGTCAAAAATTTTGCGTCGTCTACGTTAATTTCGGTGTTGTTGAGGAAAGCTGAGCAGAGTTTTGAATTTTAGCAGACTGAAAAAGACTACAAGAATGCATTTTTGCTTGAAAAAGTACAAAACGGGAACTGCAGTAGTTGCAGGGGTCTGGAGGACTTAACTCAGTTCCCCTGGAGACTGCCTCTTTACGCCAAATTAAGTTGGCTAACACTGTAAACACGCAGCTAATTTCAGCAGATATAATATAATAGAATTCTCCTATTCCAAACTTTGATACTAGCGGGACAATCACCTAAATACCTATTGGCATTAATTGCTGCTTTTGAGAAACTTGCTGGGTGTGGCATGCTTCGACACGATTTTTTCTAATCATGATCTTAGTCATAACTAATCATAATAGTTTGTAAACTGTATTGAAACCAGCTGTAGCTGCATACCGATTAAGGTTGAAACGTTAGACACATCAGAAAATTTTACAAATTTATGGTTTTGACGCAATTTTGGGAAATTTTTCAAAATTTTCGCGACGAAAATGCTATTTTCGGCACTTTTTGGCCAAAATCAGCTATGACATTTTTCAGCCTCAGCCGAAAAAAAGTGCGTCACGGGACGCACATTGCCAAAAAAAAGTGCGAAATTTCAGAAAAAAAGTGCGGCGTTTCGCACTTTTTGACGCAAAAAAAAACACTGAATTATATGCTACATTTACTTGTGCAGTATACTGTCTGGTGTGACGTTCATGTTCTCATCTTTTGTTTTAATTTTCCTGTTTTAAAAATTTTCTGATTTTCCTTTCCGATACGTCTCCAATTGGCCTAAAAATGAGAAAATCTCCAACTTTTTTCTGGGTGCTGCTGCCCCCAGTCCCCTGCAGCTTTGTGGTTTAGTCATCTTATCTTACGTTTTTAAGCCGGTTTTGTACGTGTTGCAAACTTACAATGGCGAAAAAGTGCATTTTATCCAATTACAAAAAATCGAAGTCATTCGTCAATCGTCCCGAAATTGTTTTTTGGATACGCTATAAGATACTTACAGTCAAGAGGTATAGAGTACCCAGGGTGGGTGGGGGTAATGGTGGGAATTCCACCCCTACCTCGAAATTTTTTACACAGGCCCTGCCCTACGATTTTTATTATGCAAAAAAATTTCCGACACGTCTCTAATTGACCAAAAAATGTGATCCAAAAATCAAAAATAACTCCCAACTTTTTTTGGAGGCGTCCGTCGCCAAATCCTTGCGACTGGCTTAATGGTCTTACATTTGCAATGCGAATTTTTGCAAAAAGTGCATTTTGTTCCATTCTTTCCAAGTATATATTTCCCCTCCGAAATTTTTTTCTGAGTATGCCTATGCCACTGCTTAGTTACTTGTGAAAAAAATCAAATTGAAGTGAATTGAAGCTAAATAATGCTTTATAAACATAGCTAAAAAATTTTAATATTGGCTAAAAATTTTTCAGACCTTTTAGCCACTTTGCTAATACCTTCTGGCGAAAAAAAAAACCCAGGTTATTGGTTTTGTTGGTGTATGTACTCTTATATATTCTTTCAAATCAATGAAAACCGGCTAAGTTAAAAACCGTGTTTTAGCAAATATATGTTGCTTTGCAACTTTGCAAACTGGTCAAAGTGAAGAAAAGGGGGAAAATTCTTTTCGGCTGCCACGTGCTTCCCACCCCATCGTTTAATAAAAATATAGAACCCCCAGTGTCAGCCATGCCCCCGATCTGATCTCGAGCCTAAAATAGCTGTCGCTCCTTTTAATAAAAATCTGGAGTGAAGTTATTGGTGTTAAAACGTACCTTAGGGGTGGAATAAGTCGGAAAAACAGCATTTTTCGCCTAGTAATCCGGAGTCCCCCTATATCCCCCAAACCTAGGGGGGTCAGAACTGAACGCTTTTCCGAATAGGGTAGGTTAGAAGTTTGTTGTATGTAAGTTTTAGCTGTAAATCAAACTTCGTCCAAAAAATTAAACTTTACATGACTCATGACTCTCAAAAATGCAGAACTTTGTTCGAATGCCCGCAATATCAAACATTCTTAACCATATATATATATAGTGAAACCTACTTTAGAAAAGAGCAATTTCCAACCAACAATGAGACAAAAAAGCCTAGAATGAAGTTTCATTCCACTGTTTTAAGAGCTAATACTGGCGTATATATGCACAAAATTTAAAATTGCTGTCTGATTTCCCACATTTTTAGTGCCATCTGACGAATCTGCAACATCCGCACATCCGCATCAAATTTTTGCGGATGCGGATGCGGATGTCAAAAAGTTGCGGATCATCCGCGGATGCGGATGCGGATGCGGATATCCGCGACATCCCTAACTAAGATATTTATCCCTGATCGATAGTTAAAAACTTCATAAGCTCGTGGTTAATGTTGCAGATAGTTCGAGAAGGTTGTTCTGACGAAAATGATGTGAGGCCGTCTCGTGGAAACGCAGTCGAAGTTCGTCTAAAATGCTGGTTACAAGATCAGCCAGAGGCAGTCGTGGATGACCAAGAAAGACTTAGATTTGTTCTGGGGCAACTGGACGTCATTGACGGTATGGTAAGGGCGTATCCGGGTGGGGGGGGGGTCGCGAGGCTTTCTTTCTTCTGCTTTTTTAGCTGAGCCTGAGACACTGAGTGGATTAGGGACATCGTTAAAATTTTGGCTTCTGGGGGCCAATCAGACCCCTGCAACCTGGGTTTTTTTTTCGCTGGCAAATTTTCGCAATTTTGCGAAAAGCTTGAAATTTTTTTCGCAAAATCAAATTTTTTTCGCAGACTTACTTTTGTTACTTATGTAGTAGATTTTACATTTAAATGTTAATAAAACATTATTACGCCTATACAGGATTAAGGCTGACGCAATTTTTACCCGTTTTGGCCAAAAGGCAACGATTTTGACATTTTTATTTAAATTTATGGAGCCATTTTTAAATTTTTCACAATCGATGCTCAGCCGTAAAGAAATTTCAGAATACCCGGCCAATAATCAAGTTAGGCCTGAAAATGCTAACATTTTGAAATGTTACTTAATTATGTCACCTCCGACCCCTATGATACCATCTAGTAATGTTACATGCAGTCGGTGTGATTATGTAAGGAAGAAAAAGTGTCCCATTCGGGCCTAGGGGATCAGAAAAAGTCAGAGAAATTTTCAATTTTTAGGCCAAATTTGGTCAATTGGAGACGTATCGGAAATGTTTTCCGACTAAACCACAAAAATCAGCGCATAGACCTTACGAGTTCACCTCCACTGCGTCAAAAATATTTCGCAATTTTGCGAAAAGGTTTAAAAATTTTTCGCAATAAGCAATTTTTTTTCGCAATTGCGAACGTTTTTGCGCAAAAAAAACCCAGCCTGCAACTGTTTTTATTTTGATTAAATGTAACGAAATTACATTGTGATGTATATACTATTGCACAAAAAAGGTGTAAAAAATCTTTAGTTTTTCTGGGCTGCCGCCCCCCCCCCTAGACCCCACAATTTTAGTTTGTACAAACTAAATCAACAAAGACACATTTTGTGATGAAACCACTTTGCCCAAAAGTGTAAAAATTCTTGCTTTTCTGGGGGCTACTGCCCTAGAGACCCCTGCAGTAGTGAGTAAATGGGCAAAATAAGTGGCCGTGGCGCGACACCCGTAACGAGTGGCAGAGATCTGGGGACAGCGGCACCAAAGAAAAAAATTGGAGAAGTTTTTTGATTTTCAGACCGAATTTGGTTAATTGGAGACGTGACGGAATTTTTTTTTGCCGGGAATTAAGAATCAATGGGGGTCCCTTGTGTGAATTTTCAGCCTGAAAAAATTTCGGGGTAAGGGGTTGGGCGATGGCGGCGGCACCCCCCCCCCTCCCTTGGAACGCCCCAGGCCACTTTTTATGCTCAGTATATATACATGCTGTAGCTTAAACGGGTGTGTCGGCCCTCCTCCGAAAGTCAAGAAGGATTTTTTTACTTTCTGATGAAGCGATTTGCACTACAAAATGCTATTTTTTGTTTCATTTTAAGCCGCATGTTAAAATCATTGTTGTGGGGGATCTGCGGGTGGCATAACTGCAGTATGCATTTTTTGAAAAAAAGACCCTAGAACTAAAATGCATAAGAATGGTATTTTTGATTAATGAGCAGCATGTTTATCTGCCACTGAGACCAAGCTTATTTTTTTGAAATATGATAAAAATCACGATTCACAAATCCCCTCGTCATTTGACCGGGTTGCCTCCAGGCCTGCTTAGTGCGTGGGTCATGGTGAGCGAGTATCGTACTGAGTTAGTTACTACCCTTCGTGCGCACTGGGTGGGGTGTGGGTTCTTTATATACTTTCCCTTGCGTGGGTGCGTGGGTCCAGTTTACACCAGTGTAGTCGTGGTGTATAGGCGTTGCCCATGCGTGCACCCGTTCTTGTGAATCCTGGCTCTCTGCGGTGTGGTATTATTTGCATAATGCAGTTTGCCTTCCATATTTATTGCACTACTTCTCACGGATTCAGACGCTGGTAGCTTAAATCCGCTTCGATGAAAGTTATCTGAGATTTTCTCGGCTTCTGCTAAATTCAGTGCCCCTTCTTGTCATCTTGTGCCACTGTGTTGCCACACAAAAAGAAGTAGGTATTGAATTGTTTTAGTTATGCTGTGTTTCTTCGGCAATGCACGCTTTATGCATTGAGGTTACGGTGTCATTCACTGTGGTCACCAGACACCACGTCTTGTTTCATTCTAGGGATTGAACTCTGTACCGAGATGATGAAATTAAGTGAAGTTGATTTATTGAGAATTCCAGCGCGCTTTGCCTATGGCTCACGAGGAAGGTACGTACTTAGTAGTTTATAATTTTTTAATTTATTAGCATTTTTTATGTAAGCAATAGAAAACGAAAAGAAGTTTTGATCAGCTGTGCTAAGATGTGTTGTGAATGGTTGGCAGTGAAATGCAATACAAATTAGTGATCGTTATATTTTTTTGTTACTGGTGCCATATGTTTTGAGAAAGCGTGTGTGAACGTGCATGTTTATGACGTGGTATAATATATTATGTATGATCTTTAGATGTAACATTGTGTTGTTTTAGAAGTCCTGATATTCCACCGGACGCCTCAATCGAGTGTGAACTTGAACTACTGTCCATTGAGCCAGGCCCTGACACTGCAAGCATGGCCTATGACGAGTGCTTACAATATGCGTATGTTCAGGCTTGCTTATCTTACTTATTTATTTATTGAGTGGTTGAAGTTGTTTTAAAAAAGGAACATATATTAGAATCTGGCATATTTTTAGGCAAAATTTTATGCTTGGGTCTACCCCCCGACTGATTGTGGGGGATTGCGTTGACCGAAATGGGGGCGGATCAAATTGACGATAAAACGCTACTTTTAGACGAAAAAATAGTTATTTATTATACGTTATGGTATGTTACGTTTTTGTACGTTATTATAGCTATACTGATACCCAATTTAGCAAAAAAGCATCCAAAAACCCTAATAAAGCGACATTGCTACAACTAAAAAGTCGCTAACACGTCCTGTTGGAAAAAAGTTTTGGGCTATGGGGGGCACCTCATCTGAAATGGGGGGAGGCTCAAAATTGGGGGGCTCCGGACAAAATGTGGAGGCGCCCTCCAGCCCCCCCCACAAAAAATATGCCAGTATATACAAAAACTATAGTAGTGCAACGCCAAAAGTAACCCAAACAGCAATGGCTAAACTTAGTATGTAACAAAGCAAGGAAGCAATCAGAGTAGTTCATTCAACTGAAAAGATACGCAACAAAAATTCATAAAGAGAAAAGTTTAATCAGGCGAAATTAGGAAACACAAACGAACAATATTGTATCAATATCAACATACATACGTTTATAATAAACAACTCAAGCTACTTTTGAATAAACTTTGGTCTATGCCTTGCTCCTGCACATTAAGCAAGATGCACACTTGCAGCGCATTTGACAGTCTTTTAATTACTTACTATTGGACAGCAAAAACATTGACTAAACGTTATGCGATCCATAGTACACCTATCAATTGTATATTACTGCTACTCATGTGGTTTTTTAATTTATCGTAATGTTTTGCCAGTTTGGCAAATAGTTACCAACTCCTGTGTTGGGATGTTGGTTTTCCAATCTCTCCGTTGAGTTTAATAAACTGTTATAATCCCTGGCCAAAGTTAGACGAAATATTAGCAAAAAATAGCTATTTTACAGCTTTGGGCCAAAATTTAGGTGAAAATGGCGTAAATTTGATGAAGACTCCCATTTTAAAAGCAGATTGAAAAATGTGTACTATTTTTGAATGCTAAAATGCACTCACCAGGTTAATAGCTGGAGCTCTTAGCCGAAAATCTCTACATTTCTTACTTCTTAGCCATGATATGCATTTATGTCGCCCCTGTACCTTGGCTGTAATTTTGTTGTCCCTTGTACCAAAATAAAGACTAGGGGCCAGGGGGTTACTATCTGAATACGAACTAACGAAACATTCTTAATTACTTTGTGTGCACCGTCTCTACTGATATTGTTATACTTATTGGTTTTTAATGGTATATACTGTCTATTTAGCTGTACTGTTTTTGGTTGATATTTTAGGCAGGGTCGAAAGCATAGAGGAAATTATTATTTTCAGCGAGAAGAACATTCGAAAGCAATTGCCGTTTATGCAATGTGAGTTTGTTGTCCCAAAATACATTTCTCATTTATGTGATATTCGTTTTATTATGTAATTGTTAATTGCTATTTGCTAGTTATTTGCTACCGTATTGAGTCTCATATACAGCATAATTAAAGGCAGCAAATTAGATCTTTATTTCCAATAAATTATGGTAGTGAACCTTCTGAACCTGTTGGTGCTGTTATGATTTTTTCTTTAGTCTATGTTACTCGAATTTTTACATTTATAACTCAGGAAGCTTTTTTGGGTGGGGAGTGCCTCAAGGTTTTGACCCATAACGGCCAAATATTGTTTTTTTAGATGGTAGAACGACCGCTAAACCCAAATGATAATTATTTATAAGTAATAAATATATCAGTAATACGTGCGCTTTTGCACAAATTCGCTACAGAGGTCCGAGTATTTGACTGAAGGGGAGGTATTGGAAAAATATTACAGTTTGTGTTTTGCAATGTTTGGGTCTAGGGTGTCCAAATATTTTCGTTGTTACGTATCCCCGGTATCTCTGCAGTTGTATCACAATTAAAAATAATAGGGTTGACCTTGAATACATCTTGCTTGTGTTAAGTTAGCCGTCAATAATAATAGTGTCTACTTATGTTGTAGGGGAGTCAAGGCTTTGGAAAGCTACAGTGGAGCGGCAGAAGCGACACCCGAGGCTAAAACTGTGAGAAGTTGGCAAGCGTTATTGCATAACAATGCAGCTGCAGCTCAATTGAAAGTATGTGCACTTGGCATCATTTGTTTTGAAGGTTTTAGTTTTCTTTCCGGTTCAATCCATCGTCAGATTTTCAAAAAGGAAATACTCCAAATAAAATAGAAAAATGTTTTTTTCGTAGACTACTCAGCATAATAGCATAATGTTAAAATGGGTTAAGGGAAAGATTGAACTTGGTTGCACCAAAATGACAAGTTGCTGGTATGGTTGTTGTTGTTGTAGCCCTCCGTGCCCATTCGCCCCCAGATTTCCCCCAGGGTCTGTCAGTCATAAAAGGTTAAGGAACCGTGCCACCTCCACGGGTCTATCCCAGAGGTAGCGAACCGATAGCGTCGTATGGTGGTGGGGGCACTCAAAGAGGTGTTTCACATTGTGGGGAGAATGTCCGCAGTCAGGGCAGGTATCGGCCACCATCGGGTCGACTCTTGACCTGTACGAGTTCAGGCGACAGCAATAGCCCGAACGTAATTGTGCCAGGGTTGCCCGGGCCTGTCGGGGGAGGTTTAGGGCCGACTCATGGACGGCGGGGGGTGTCGTCACCAGGACAGGGTTGGGTGGATAGTTGTTGATGCAGGAGTTCACTGTGGTCGTGTGAAGCTCCTTCAGTCCTCTCTTGTATTCGTCTGATGAAATGGTCTGATTCGATATTAGATGGTCAACTTCGTTCTTGAATTTGGTCAGTGTCTTGCGGCGTGCCGGGTCAGGGGTGGTTGCGTGTCCCCTTGCAGGGTGTTCTTGTTGATGGCTTGCTAGCAGATATTGTTTGGTGCGAAGCTCTGCGTGAGGCTTGATGGGTATTACACTCTTTTCTTGGTGGAGGTGGGTCGTGCTAGACATTAGGTGGCAGCCGGTAGCTGTTCGAAGTGCGGCGTTTTCGGCTACTTCTGGGTGTTTCCAGCTTGTATTGCTAGCATTGGGTGACCAAATGGGTGCCGCGTACTCCAAGACCGACCGACCTATAGCTTTGTAGGTCATGACAAGGGTCTCTTGGTCTTGCCCCCATGAGGCACCTGCGAGTGCTTTTAGAATGTTGTTTCTTTTCTTCGCTTTACTAGCAACAGTTCTGCAGTGAGGCCCAAACGAGTGCATAGTATCGTGCACGACTCCGAGGACTTTGGGCTGTTTCACCAGTCTGACTTGTGTGCCTCCCACGATGACATTTGGGTGTATGTTGGCTTCTGCGCTGTGAGGGGTGAACAGTGTCACCGTTGATTTTTCATGCGAGACTAAGAGCTTCCGTTGGTCGAAGAAGTCCATCAGGGTAGGGATGAAGCTGTTTAGTCTGT